>PVJI01001841.1:121790-164230 GCA_004026765.1 Micronycteris hirsuta
TTGGCCAGGGCGAGTTTGTGTTATTTTTAATCTCTGAGACATCACCGAGGGATTTTAAGGAGAAGAGAATTGTCGTCTGATTTTTGGTCTGGAGAAATCATTGTCAGCACTGTAGAAACTGAATAAGAGGAGAGCGACAGAAGGAAGGAGACTTACTAGTATTGTAGGGGTCTAGTTGGAGGGATGAAAACTGGAAAAGATGAATTAAGTTGTGGCCATGCTTGGCTATTGTGAATTGTGCTGCTATGAACATTGGAGTGCAAAGGTTCTTTTGAATTGGTTTTTCAGGGCTCTTAGGGTATAATTCTAGTAGTGCAATTGCTGGGTTGAAAGGCAGTTCCATTTTTATCTTATCAACCTAAGTGCCCATCTACAAATGAGTGGATCAAGAAACTATGGTACATTTACACAATGGGATTCTACGCAGCAGAGAGGAAGAAGGAGCTTATACCCTTTGCAACAGCATAGATGGAACTGGAGGGCATTATGCTAAGTGAAGTAAGCCAGACGGTGAGGACAAATACCATGTGATCTCACCTTTAACCGGAACATAATCAACAAAAGCAAAAGGCAAGCAAAACATAACCAGAGACACTGACATTAAGAACAATCTAACAATAGCCAGGGGGGAGGGGACAATGGGGAGAAGGGTTTTCAGGAACCACTATAGAGGACACATGGACAGAACCAAGGGGGAGGAGGGAGGCAGGGAAGGGAGGTGGGATTGGAGGGGAAGGGGAGGGGAGAGGATGCAGACAACTGTAATTGAACAACAATAAAAAAAAAAAAGTTGTGGCCATGCTGAATTTGAGGAAATATTTAAGTGGAAGTAATTAGAGACATGGTTTCAAGTTAATAAATGAAAAACATTCAGAACAGTGTCTGGCAGAGTGTAAGCAGTCACTGCTACTTATTCAGTAAACAAATATATGCATATATTTTTAAAGATTTTTTTTTTTTAGAGGGGGAGAAACATCGAAGTGTGGTTGCCTCTCGTGCGCCCCCCTCTGGGGACCTGGCCCTCGACCCAGGAATGTGCCCTGACTGGGAATCGAACTGGCAACCCTTTGGTTCACAGGCAAGCACTCAATCCACTGAGCCACACCAGCCAGGGCACAAATAAATATTTAAAACCCACTAGTGACCAGGCTCTGGTCCAATATCGGAAAAATATTATATCCCCAACAGTCTAGTTGGGAGTCTTCTATATATCAATGATAATTAAAACCAGGCATAGTAAGATCACCTAGCAAGGCAGGGGAAGGCTTTGAAGTCAAAATCTGAAACCCTGGGGGGAGTAGCACGTTAGTAGTAACTAGAACAAGGAGTGAAAGACTTAAGAGTAGACGGATATGCAGAAAAACAGGAGCGAACGCTAACAAAAAGCGGTATTCCTTTAATATAAGGTAATTTGGGTATGTGAAAAAGGAAGATATTTGATGACTTTTTAAGAGCGGTCACAGTGGTAATGGGATGAGGAGTGGAAGAATGTTAAATGTATCTGTTACCACAGATACTGTAAATTCTTTCTTAATATCAATAGGCTCTGCAGCTTTGAGTGATACGAGGTATAATGAAACCAATCTTACCATAGGCTAATTGATATAAACGAGAGTTAAGTTACTATAGCATTTCATCAACATTATAATGAGACATTCAGGGACCTACTGCATAGGCTTATAGGCTTATTTACAGAAACTTAGTTTGGAAGGAGATAAGAATGAAGAGATGGGATTAAAGGGGATCATTTATTTTAATTGTGTAATTGGAGTATACGAGGTCTGTCTGGAAAAAGTCCAGCCATTGTTAATGTAACAAGAATGGTTACAGCCCGGTTGGTGTAGCTCAGTGGATTGAGCGTGGGCTGGGAACCAGAGGGTCCCGGTTCGATTCCCAGTTGGGGCACATGCCTGGGTTGCGGGCCAGGTCCCCGTGAGGGCCATGTGAGAGGCAACCATACATTGCTCTTTCTCCCTCTCTTCTCCTCTCTCTGAAAATAAAATAAATAAAATCTTTAAAAAAAAAAAAAGAATGGTTACATGACATCGATGTAACCTGGCAGCCAGGGAGAGTGGACTGGAAAGCACACATGTGAACAGTGACGACTTCACTGTGCTAGTCAATGTGGGCAGTAGACGCTGTTGAGTGAGCATGCGCACTGTGTGGCCGTCACATTCAAAATGACTGAACAGGTAGAGCAATGAGTCTGCATCAGATTTTGCATTAAGCTTGAACATTCCTTACGCGGAAAGTATTTCGATGGTTCAGAAGGCCACAGCTATGGGCAACTGCTGATTGGCAGCTTCGTCATAACAATGTGCCTGCTCATGCCTCACGTCTTGTACAGTTTTTTGGTGAAACATCGAAGTGCCCAGGTGACTCAGCCCCCCTATCACCCAGATTTGGCGCCCTGCGACTTCTGGCTTTTCCCAAAACTAAAGTCACCTTTGAAAGAGATTTCAGACCATCAATAAGATTCAAGGAAAATATGACGGCACAGCTGATGGCGACAAGGAGAACTGTGTGAGGTCCCAAGGAGCCTACTTTGAAGGGCACTGAGGTGTCATTGTCCTGTGTACAATTTTATTGTATCTTGTATCTTCTTCAATAAATGTCCCCGTTTTTCATATTTTGTGGCTGGATCCTTTCTGGACAGACCTCATAGGTTGATGGGAAATAACGAGATACAAGAGGAGGAAAAATACAGGGAAGAGAACAGTTGATGGGAATACGTTGGGAGGGAAGAAACGTCTTGTTTGGCATCCTGGATGGTTTCTGCTTTTTGGCTGTTGCTGCTGTTGGCATTCACGTACAGTTCTTTGTGTGGGCGTTATGTTTTCATTTCTCTTGCACATACTTATGAGTGGAATTGCTGAGTCGTGGTAACTCAACTTTTTAAGGAGTATGGTGCTTCCGTTCTTAACCTGGAGAAATAGATATGTATGGATTCCATGCAGTGTTGTATCTTTGAGGACTAAGCCTGTTCAGGAGAGTATTTATTAAAAAAGCTTCTCCTCCTTTGTTAAGAACAGTTGTAGAGTGGAGAGTATGTGGGAGTTTGAGCCATTAGATTTGGGTTCCATTCTTTGGCTCTGAGTCATAATTTTCTTAACTCTATTTTTTTTTTTTTTTTAAGATTTTATTTTTAGGGAGGGAAGGAGAAAAACAGGGAGAGAAATATCGGTGTATGGTTGCCTCTTGCGCACCCCCAGCTGGGGACCTGGCCCGCAACCCAGGCATGTGCTCTGACTGGGAATTGAGCCAGTGACCTTTCGGTTCTCAGGCCAGCGCTCAACCCCACTGAGCCACGCCAGGTAGGGCCCCGCCCTGTATTTTTTTTTGATGACTGTCTGGAATGCCGTTATATGGTGTATTGTAATCTAAGTAGTCTCCTGTCAAAGATCATTTGGTGGTTCCAGACTTCAGCTGTTACAAACAACGTAGTGAATTAGTTTCTGGAATGAAACCGCAGGGTCAAGGTTTTTGAGCATTTGTGTTTCTGATAATGATTTCCACATTGCCCTCTGTGCGTGTACGGTGTCCGCAGGGGCGGGAGTGCTGTTCACCCACTCTGTCTCCTTCCCAGTGGGTCGTCGCACTTCTCAGTTTTGCCAGGCTGATATTTATTATAAGGACTGAGGTTGGGTACTCGATGTATGTTTTCCTTTCACCTGTCTGTTCTTTTGACCATTTTTTAAATTATTGGTTGGTCTTAAATACTTTTTAGGAGATCACTTTGTGAGAAATTAGCCCTATTTCTGTGATGTGCTGCAGTGCTCACATCGTCAGAGACTCTGTGGGCAAAAGAGCACAGGGTTTGAAGGCGGAGGGCCCACGTTTGTGTCCTTGTGCTGCTGTGTGTTAATGGTGGGGTTTTGGTGAAAAGGCTATTTTATTTCTCTGCATCACATAGAATGTCCCCTGTACGGTGGTTGTGAAAAGAACATAGGACTTGGTGGTATCAGAAAAACAGGTCCTCCACCAGCTCTCCTCTCATCCCTGAGACCTTGGCTGTGGCTCTGACTATGCCACAGAAGTTTCGTGGCTCTGCTAGGATGTCCCTCTTCCTGGAAAGTTTTTTCCTTCTGCAATTTTTATCCAGGGTGACTGCTGCTGGATTTTTAAAAACCCAGCTAAAGTTGTTACCTTCTAATTAAAATATTGTCTAAGCTTTCCAGGCAGAGTTTTGCTATCTTTAAGAATACATTCTCTGTGACTGGTATTCTAATGTGAATAAGCTTGAGTTTCCTTCTCGTGGAATATTGTATCTTCAGCTCATTGTGACACATGCTGGATGTTAAATGAATGCTAGATGAATTACAAGACTCTTAAGCCCTGGCCTGCATGGCTCTGTTGGTTGATGTCATCCTGCAAACCGAAAGGTCACTGGTTCGATTCCTGGTCCAGGACGTGTGCCTGGGTTGTGGGCTCTGTGCCCTGTCCTGGTCAGGGTGCTTGCAGAAGGCAATCAATCTGTGTTTCCCTCTCTCATATATGTTTCTGTCCCTCTCTTTTCTCTTTCCCTTACCCTCTCTAAAATAACATTTTTTAAAATTAAAAGAAAAAGAATTCCAAAAAAAGAAGTGGCCTTTAAGTATATTTTTCTTGTCATTAGACTTTATGTGACATGTTATATCAAGTTTTCTAGAATGAATGTGTTGGAGGTCCCCAAGACTGTCCCCCCAGGTTCAGTGATTTGCTAGAACTCAGCATGGAGTCTCACTAGTGGCTCTGGTTTATTAGAGTGGAAAGTTACAAAGCTAAATCAGCACAGGGAAAAGGTGGGTAAAGATCAGTAAACTAGGTGCAAACTTTCAAGGGTCCTCTCAGCAGAGCCACACAGGGTGTATGTCTGAAATGTCATCTACAGAGGAAACTCTTCAGAGACTCAGTGCCCAAGGGTTTTATTGGGGCTGGTCACATGGGCACTTACTGCCTACCATGTAGCAAAATTCCAGATGCTTAGAATGGTAACAGGTGTTTAGCATAAACCACATTATTTACACAGTTTAGGGACAGAGAACCACTCTTACCTGAGAGTGGCAGGGAATCCTAAAATCCAAGTTCTCAGATGCCAGCCAGAGGTCAACTTCGCAAGCAGACCCTTCTAAAGATAGCAGTCTTGAGCCTATTTTGTTAACTCTTTTCTGCACAGAAAAGTTGAAGACACTTGACTCAGATATGAAAGACACAACTTCAGATTATTTCCAAAAATTTTAGTTGACAGGTTATCTGTGGACTGCATGATTAGCTATTCCAGCAGAAGAACAGTGTCACGTTAAGTAGGAATGGTTTATTCCACTGCCTGCGCAGTATGTGGACGCCATGTCCGTTGTGTGCACGCGGATGCCCATCTTGTACGTTGTCGGCTCGTTTCTTCTGGTCTTAGTGTGGGGTGTTCGTATATAGCAGTCGCTGCGTCTGCCTTCCTCTGCCTTTTCATGGCCGCCTGGCCCTTTCAGGTGATAATGTTCCAAACCTAGGCGGACACCAAAAATGCACGGAGGGCCCAGTGTTGTCCCTAGCGTCTGATCGTTTTTTTGGTTTTGTTTTTAAGTAGACTATCCAAAAAGAACAGTTTTAGGTTCCCAGTGAAACTGAGTGGAAAGTGCAGCGTCCCCTACATCAGCCGCCAAGTGGAACGTTTACGGTCAGTGGACCTGCTTGGCATGTCATCACCACCTCCAAGTTCATAGTTTACGGCAGGTTCCCTTGGAGTTGCACATTGTATGGATTTTGACAAGTTTATAATGACATGTATCACACACAAGTTTCATGGCCCGAAAAGCCCTTTTTTCCTGCCTACTCATCCCTCCTTATTTTTTGGATGTTAACTTCAGTTCTTTGTGGAGATTTTCAGCTTCCAAAAATAAATGTGTTTTATATTTACCACCATAACTGTTATTTTGTAATATCTGTACAAGATTCTGCAAGACAGAAAAGTATATTTTAAATAAAATAAGATTAATATAACAAGATGAAACATTTTGAAGTAGCACGTGACAATTTAAGGCTCTTGGTAGATAAGTTGAATTTGTGAATGTTTTAGTGCTTTAAGACTTAAGGTCAGAAAGTCATCTAAATACCTTTCCAAGACTCTCAAGGGTTGGTAATCTTAGAAAAGATTTCTCTCCTCAATTGACACTAGTTAACTAATACCTAATTCCTTAGTAGCTGGAATTTGGGGAGTTGTATTTCTTAAACTATTGGTGAGAATAACAGATTTTTCTAACCTTTTTATTCATGGCTCTACAATTCACTGAAAGAAATTTGAACTTGAGCTAGTATTCTAAGAGGTCAGAGGACAGGTTAGAGGTTAGAGAAACATCAATTTTGTTTCTAAGCAAAATATATAAATGCTGGCAGATACAAGCTTTCCACATTTTCCAACGTCCACAACAGTAAATTGTGGGGGCCGTACCTGGATCAGTGCTGCGTTCTCACAATACAGACAGTTCAGTGGCTTGAAAGACGTGACCTTCCTTCCCAAGTCATGCACATTGCACATCTTTCCGCATTGAGTAGTCATTCTATCTTAAACTTCTTTTTGGACACTGGGAATTTTTTTGTTTTGTTTTGTCTTTTTGAAGTATATTTAGACCTTTAAAAGTAGTATGGTTGTGATCTCTACTTTAATGTAAAAGTTATAGATTAATTCTCATACAAGATCTTAAGGATTTTTTGATCTTAAGGATTTTTTAAAGTTCTGATTTAAGGCTTGGGTTTTTTGTTCTGGTTTGATTTTGGTTGATTTAGAGAGGAAGGCGGGTAGGAGAGAGAGGGAGAGAAACATCAGTTTGTTGCTCCACTTATTTATGTATTTGTTGGCTGATTCTTGTATGTGCCCTGACCGGGAATCAAGCCCACAACCTTGGGGTATCGGGACAATGTTCTAACCAACCAGGCTACCCATCCAGGACTTTTTCTTGTATAAGTTTTTTAGAGAAACCTGCCTTTCCTTTGAGCAGACTCTTCAGAGTTACAGGCTTTTCCCTCTAACTTACTTTTTCAGTGGCAGAGAACATCTGGGTATGTTCCAAATGAGGAATTCCTGTATCTAAAGGTGATAATTGCACTTCATAATCTCCATGTTCCATGTTGAGGCAATTAGACAGGGTTTGCACGTGCACGGATTGCTACCTTTGGGCTCTGCAGCCAAATTTCATTTGCAGTAGGAGAGCTAACGGTATATATTATACTGGTGAGGTAACTGGAGCTTTAAATAGTTGCTGGCCCTTGAAATAAGGACAGCGTGATTTAGGGGAAAGGCCAGGCTCATATCTCAATGGACTTGGGCACTCTGACTTCTCCTTGCGTGGGAGACAGTCGTCAGGTTGCACTAGAAACAGCTAGTCTTCAGTATCTGCACATTCAGCGAATACAGGCTAGAGTCCTGTGGTATGCGGCCCGAAGCCTACGGAGGCCTCAGTTTGTTTGAAAGTCAGTCTGGGGGATTTTCCTAGCTATATGATACTAAAGTTTATGGAAGGAAAGTGATGTAAGGTGGGTAAGGAAGTTTCAGCTTAGAGTAGAACACAGGATGAAATGGAGGAGAGATACTTGATATAGGACGATAAGCTAGAGATTATGTAAGAAATTTAGAGGTTTCCTGGGTGAGAATTAAAATGAAAGAAAATTACTCATGGTAGTCTCAAAAGTAATTGCTCACATATCTATAGCACTTTGCTGTGTCAAGCACTTCATCATTTGTCTGGTATAACCTAACAATAACGTTACGAAAGAGGTAGATGTCTCCATTTTACAGATAAGCAAACTGAGCCCCAGGCAGATGAAATGTTTTGCTCCCAAGGTCACTTAGTAAATGCTGAGACTTGGGAAAACCCTGTCTCCTGGGATATTTGAATATTCATCAGAAATCAAGAGGAATGATGGTGGCCTGAGGGCTGAGAATAGTGTCTCCTGCGCTTAGAATATATAAAGACTTGGATATGAGACGATAAGCCTCCTTACTCAGGAGCCGTGGTGTTTCCACAAGGCGATATGGTAGGGAAGGCTGGGAGCAGAAAGCGCCCCTGTCCTGGCTTCCTTCTGCTCTGAAGCCCAGTGTACAACTCCTGGCCTCCTGCTCTGCGGTCACAGCACTGAGGCCGTGTCCGGTAGAGGTGCTGTTCTCTAGCATTGTAATGGAGAATCAGTAATGCATAGTGTAAGGTTAACATAGGGAAAACTGCTGACAACTCTAGGAAATATTTGAAGGTATATTACTTGCTGGGTATTTGAAGAGAATTAGTAAGCAAAGCATGATCAATTCATTCAAAGGCTGAGTTGCAGTAAACTATAATAAGTATGGTTTGGTTTACATTCTGGTTTAATTATTTCTGAGAGATACTGTTTAATTTACGCAGCCAGTTTCACTGAACAACCCTTTTCCACCCCATCCCCTTTCTAGAAGTGGAATGCACACTGAGTATAAATGATGCCTACAGAGAAAGCAGTCTCTCCGCACCCAGCACATCTATAAGTAACAGGAAGTAGACGCTGCGGTCGATCTGCACAGGGAACACGAGGCCTCTAGAGAGCAGCCCGTGTAGCTGGGAGTGGAAGGAGATACGGGAAAGATTTCACAGGGACGGTATGAACTTGGTTCTTGATAATTGTGTAAGTATTTCCCAGGCAGGAACACTGGAAAGTATTCTAGGCAGGGGCAGAAGAACAAAGAGGAGAAGCGTGACGTTTTTGCTATCAACATGTTACAGCTGAGCACAGGCACAGGGGAGGGCGAGGCGAGGGAACTGCCTGTTCTGCTGTGACCTAGGAAATAGTGAATGACCCGGGGTCCCTTGCGCTGTGACTTAGCCGTTGACTTAGTATACACCAGCTTAGATATGCTAGTTAACTAGGCAAACAAAAACGTGACCTCAGAATAGGAATAAAAAGTAAGGAAGGGTTCTTTCCCTGTAAAATTTTGTGTTTCATGTGGTTGTCAGACCCTTAGTATGTATGGGGTGGCTCTGCAAGTTACATAAATTAAATGTGGTGTCCGTGTCTTGATTTAATTTATTATGTCTCCTGTACAGCATAGTGGTTAGACATTTCTGTAACTTAGGAAGTTATCCAGCTTTGATAAATCTAGCACCCACCTGGCACCATCCATAGTTATTACAATATTATTGACCATATTCTGCATGCTCTCTTCACATCCTCGTGACTGTTTTTTAACTACCAGTTTGTACTTCCCAATCCTTTCACCTTCACTCAGCCCCTTAATCCCCCTCCCGTGTGGCAACGATTAGTTTGTTCCTTGTATCTATGAGTTTGTTTCTGTTGTGGTGGTTCATTTACATTTTATTTATATTCCACATAGAAGTGAAATCATACGGTATTTGACTTTCTCTGACTGACTTCACTTAGCGTGACGCTGTCTGGTTCATCCGCGCTGTCACAGGGGTGGGGTTTCGCTCTTCGTGGCTGAGCGTGCTGCGTTGTGTGTGTGCGCCACAGCTTTCCCCGGCCGTCTGGGGATGGACACTTAGGCTGCCTTCATGTCTCGGCTATTGCATATGAAATGTCCTTTGTTGTTACAGCTTTTGTTTTAAAAAAATACATATTTTGCCTGACATAAGTATTGCTACCAGCCTTTCTTCATTCCCATTTGCATGAAGTATCTTTTTCCATCACTTTCCTTTCAGTCTGCGTGTCTTTCCATCTGAAGTGGGTCTCCTGTAGGCAGTGTATGTAAGGGTCTTGCTTTCCTCTCCATTCAGCCACCCTGTGTCTTGATTGGAGCATTTAATCCATTTATGTTAAAGTATTGATAGGTATGTAGTTTTTGCCATTCTATTATTCATAGCTCTGATCTTTTTTTTACTCAAAGAATGCTTTTAAACATGTCTTGTGATACTGGTTTGGTGGTGATGCACTACTTCAGGTTTTTCTCTTCTAGGAAGCTCTTTCTCTCTCCTTCAATTCTAAATGATAGCCTTGGCTGGGTAATCTTGGCTATAGGTCCTTCCATTCCCTCACTCTGAATATTTCTTGCCAAGTCCTCCAGGCCGGCAACGTTTCTGTTGAGAAATCAGTTGACAGTCTTATGGGAGCTCCCTTGTATGAAACTATCTGCTTTTCTCCTGCTACTTTGAAGATTTTCTTTTTGTCGTTAACCTTTCGTGTTTTAATTATGATGTGTCTTGCTGCGGGCTTCTTTGGGTTCGTTTTGGTTGGGGCTCTCTGTGCTTCCTGGACTTGTATGGCTATTTCCTTTTCCATATTAGGGAAGATTTCTGTCACTATTTATGCAAATAGGTTTATGATCCCTTGCTTTCTCTTCTTCTGTTACATGTATGATGCAAATGTTGTTCCTCTTGTCCCAGAGGCTCCTTAAACTGTCCTTTTTCAAAAACGATTTTCGCTGTTCTGATTGGGTTCTCCACTGCCTTGTCTCTCAGATCACTGATTCAGCCCTTTCCTACATCTAATCTGTTGTGAGTCCATCTCATTTATTCTTCGTTTCAGTTACTGCATTCTTTATTTCTGACTGGTTCTTTTTAATGGTTTCTGTCTGTTTGTGTACATTCTGATTGAGTTCATCTCCTCTTCTCCTGAGTTCATTGAGCATCCTTATAACCAGTTTTGAACACTTGTATCTGGTAGATTGCTTGCCTCCATTTTGTTTAGTTCTTTTTCTGGAATTTTGTTCTGTTGTTTCATTTGGAGTATGTTCTTGGTCTCCTCGTGTTGGCTACCTCCCTCTGTTTGTTTCTAAGAATCAGGCAGCTCTGCTCCATCTCCTAGTCTTGGCAGGGTGGCCTTATGTAGGTAAGTGTCTTGTGGACCCAGTGGCAGGCCCTTCCTGTTCGCCCGAACTGCGTGGGATTGACCCTCGGGCGGACTGGCTGTGGGGGCTGGCCACGACCGCAGCAGAGGAGCTGTTGTATAGGGACTGACTCCACAGAGGAGTTTTTGCTTTGGTGTGGCTCCGGTGCCTGCCAAGGCCACTGTTTGGGTGTGTCATTTGTGAGGATTGGGTGGAAGCCAGCCAGGCATGTTGGTTCTGGGATCTTTTGGGAGGGGGTCTAGTGCAGGCCAAGGTCGGCCACTGCCTGTGCTTGGGCTTGGAGGTACCTGGGAGAGGCTGTGCTGCGTGCGAACTGTGGCAGATTCCACTAGAGCTGGAGGCTCTCAGCAAGAGGTGTACAGGACACGCTGAGGTGAACCACTGCTTGCTTGGGGTTTGTGGACTTTTGAGAGATTTTAGGAGAGACTGCAGCATGGGCCAGTGCCAGTAGCTTGTGAGGTGCAGCCTGTGAAAGAGACTCTGGCTGGTGCGCGGTTTGGGTAAGGCGGGATCTCAGGTATTCATCAGGGTGAGGCCAGCGAGTGGTGTCGGCTGGTTTGATGGAGACTCAGATTTGGTGCCTACTTGGGAGGGCTCAGCAAAGGAACAGTGCCACCTGCCAGCACTCTGCCCGGGCCAGCCTCCATCCTGTGCCCTGAAGCCAGACAATTCAGTTCCTTCCCATGTGTCCCTGGTGCTTTTGGAGCTGCTGCCCCAGCACTGGAGCTCAGAGTGAGCGAGAGTGTCAGCACTAAGTCCACGCACAGGGACTCCAGCAGCCCTTCATCTCACCTGAACTGAATCCCCACTGGTGTTTACAGCCAGATATTGTGGGGCTGGGACCCCTCGCTCCTCAGGGAGGGTCTCTGCAGCCAGGCTATCCCTCTGGATTTTCAACCGCCACAATTTAGTTGAATTTCGAGGTAGTCATGGGAGGCGGTGAGCTCAGCGTTCATCTACTCTGCCACCTTGGCCAAAGTTCTCGGTGTGCTGTGGCTTTCGTTTTCTCAAGGTGATCCTTAGTCTCTGGGGTGATGGAGACCCTTCAGAAATGGCTGTATTGAACGAAGCATTCATTCTATTGGCCACCTCAGCCCAGAAGCACTTTGTTCGCCTCTCCATTCTTTTGTATTGCTAATGTATATGACAAATGTGTGTTCCCCGGGTTGCTAAAACCTCAGTGGTCAGATTCTGTCCCATGCCCCCAATTTTGTCTGCCTCTCTGAGGTTTGAAAGCATCCTTGTTTCTCAAAAGTCTGCTTGAAGTTGACTGTATTCTCAACCAGTACTCAAAATATTCTCACCCAGAATGGGGATAGGACTGAAGTTGAGCAGACAAGGCAGGGTTAGAAGGAAGCTGTCATTCTGTTCTTAAGAGAACAGCATGGTATATAAGAGATACATAAGCTATCTGTACTAGAATCCCGAGGAACGTGAGAGAACTGTTGACCTTTTGTAGTTTGGGTCAAAATTTGATTTGTAATGTAATAGCTAGATTTGACAGTCCATAGGCAGCTCTGTGATAGGTATGTGTCCTTTTATGGGCGGGGAGCGTTCAAGCACCATTGACCCCACTGCGGTTTCTCCTCCCTTCCCTACTGCCCCTTCCACACACTCGCACAGCCTCCTGTGTGAGCCACTGCAACCAGCTGGTGGGTCTGTTTGTGTTTGAGTGGCATGAACATATGATGAACCCAACTGACAGAGCACCTCTTTTATTCTTTTCCTCTTAATAGGTGACAGAGCTGAATGAGCCACTGTCCAATGAAGAAAGAAACCTCCTGTCTGTGGCCTACAAGAATGTAGTCGGGGCACGCCGTTCCTCCTGGAGGGTCATCAGTAGCATTGAGCAGAAGACTTCTGCAGATGGCAATGAGAAGAAGATAGAGATGGTCCGTGCTTACCGTGAGAAAATAGAGAAGGAGTTGGAAGCGGTGTGTCAGGATGTGCTGAGCCTGCTGGATAACTACCTGATCAAGAATTGCAGCGAGACCCAGTACGAGAGCAAAGTGTTTTACCTGAAGATGAAAGGGGACTATTACCGCTACCTGGCTGAAGTAGCCACTGGAGAGAAGAGGGCGACTGTCGTGGAGTCGTCTGAGAAGGCCTATAGCGAAGCCCATGAGATCAGCAAGGAGCACATGCAGCCTACTCATCCCATTAGATTGGGCCTGGCTCTTAACTACTCCGTTTTCTACTACGAGATCCAGAACGCCCCGGAGCAAGCGTGCCACTTGGCCAAGACCGCCTTCGACGATGCCATTGCTGAGCTCGACACTCTCAATGAGGACTCCTACAAGGACTCCACGCTCATCATGCAGCTCCTCCGCGACAACCTAACGCTCTGGACAAGCGACCAGCAAGACGACGATGGCGGAGAAGGCAACAACTAAGGCCCCCAGGTGGACTGGCAGCGCACGCCGATGCTACTACTGCAGTCTTTATTTTTTCCCATGAGTTGGGGGTCGGGTGGGGGAGGGAAAAGGAGGGATACCCTTCCTAGGGAGAAGCCCACGACCTGTTCTGTCTTTGATTGCCTCTTTGACATTTTTGCCAAAATACCACTAGTGGAAAGTCAGGCTAGCTGTGCTGGTATTGGAATAGCAGCCTCACGCCGGCATATGGACTGTTCTATAGATTAATGCAAGTGGAGCTGTCTGTCTTTAATTTAACTTATTGCTAGATAATAGGATCTTAAGATGAAAAGAAAACTTCAATGGAATGGCCCTCATTCAATAAGTTCTGTGGTTCCAGTAAGGATTTTTATGTACATTATGCTCTTGTCTTAATTTCTATCTTATCTGTTTTAGCTGTGCATTTTTTTCAGGGTGTAATCTACCAGACATGGAATAGTTTAAATCCCAAACTTGACAGACTCGGAACATAAGGTATATTTGTCCTTATGGTTTAGGCCCTGCTGGTTTTCTGAAGGTTCTGATTAGCCGACAGTATTAACACTAAATTGCAGTTTACAGTATTTCTGCATCACAGCCATATGTAACATCAGGCCATCGACTGTATTTTCCTTTGCTAGTTATTTTGGCTTTACGTCCCTTTTCAGCCTTATCCAAGTTGCTTCTCTCTCCGAGGCCAGAGGCTCGCCTGGGGAGCATCAGAGCTGCTTTAGGTTTGGTTAATAGGTGCTTGGCGGGTGGCTGTGGGGTTTTTGTCTTTCTTTCCTCTTAACTTAAATCCACCACAAAAATGATTAACCACTTTAATAGAAACATTAAACGCCACAAAAATAGAGAAAATTCAGGTCTGTATGTCATTTATTGTATTGGTATTTTCAGAAAAGTACTGATCCATAAACTGCCACAGCTCCTTCCTCAGGGATCACGCTGCCGCGTCATTCCTCACTTGACTCGTCCCCACTGCACCTTGTCCCGGCGCCACTCGGCTGGGTGAAAAGCTGTGGGGTTGTAGAAGCTGGGTGATCATTTTGAGAAGGTCTGTGGTGCAGTGTGTGAAAATTCAGGTGCCAGAAGCCAACTGGTAGAAAAACCCAAAAGGAGAGCTCTGTCCACAGACACTTTGTACAATTTGGGAGCCTTGCATGTCGGCTTCTCCTCCCTGAAAACGCTTTTCCCAGTCGTTCCAGGAAAACCAACTAAAATCATTATCAGATAGTAAATACTTAACTCCTGTTTGACCAAAACTTTTTCTATATGTATTTTTCTCTTCAACAAATGCATAGAAGTCAGAGATTAATTTCTTGTGCAGTTATTGCGCGTGTTAGGATGAAGGAAACCACATTGCTGTTTTCCCACATTTGTCTTAGTTCGCCGTAGTCCGCCCCTCTCATCTTGGGTAACTCTGTCTGAAAACGTGACCCGTTGCACGTGTGGTCGGCCTCTTTTATAAGGGCGGTAACGGCACCAGACTCGTTTTCTTTGTCTTATTTAGGCAAGGAGAAGTATAAGTGATGATTGAGGAAAACCGACACTTGCTTTTTGCTAATACCAAAATTGAGCTTACTGTTGCGAAATGAATACATTTAACAGGACCCAGGTTACAGTGAAGGTAGAATGGTAACGATACTCTAACTTGGCACAGTTTACCCAGCATGACTTTCCTTAGAAGGTCCCCTTCCTGTGCGGAGCAGAAGTCCCAGTCAACCAGCCCTGCCAGAAGACCCAGTAGAAGAAAGCGTTACCACTCTTCTGCCGTCATAGGGCCCTAAAGTCAAAGCCATGGAAGGGGAAAGATTTGGGGGGGGGGACGGGTTTCCCTTAATTTATCCTCATGTCCAGCGAGCAGTGTTGTGTCCTTGTAGCATTTGGAAATGATTTACTGGAATTACAAAACCTATATGTTTTTTAAAATCTCAGCTTTGGCTCTGGCTGCTTTTTAGAATAATGCAAGGTAAAATACCTGAGGGCTGAAAGTGAAGAGGGAACGGGAGACTTGATATTTAAGCAGCTTGAATGGTTCCTTTTGTTTTCTTTATTTTTAAAGAAATGCACTTGCCTATGATACTGTCTCTGGTGAAATGATTATTCCTCATTACTCTATTGATACCATATTGTGCATGCTAGTGGTGTATTTCCATACAGTAGCTTGAAGTTTATTAACTTATACTGTAGGTGTTACGTATTCCTATGACAAAAAAATCAAGTCTTCAAATTTTTTAAAGTTTTTTTAATTTAATTTTTCCTTTCGGGGGTAAAGTTTGCTCTACCAAATAGTGATTGTAACAAATTGATCTGTTTTGGATGTTGCTATAGTGACATGCAGTTATATATTTTGTTTTTAAAAGGGGGGGAGCAAAAGAAACACCAGTGTTAGCTTAATCTTAATGTCTGGTGTTTGTCATGGTGAAATTATAACTATTACAGTGTAGGGGAACATGGACTATGTTCCCTGAATGAGCCTTTGTGCTTTTTGTCATGTTATGCAGTGAACTATTTCTAAGGTCTAATCAGTGATTATTTTTCCAACTCCGTGTTTCTCTAAGGAATTAATTCCCACACGGACCATTCTTAGCAGTTTTCCTCAGTGATGGAATACCATGAATGTGAGTCATTATGTAGCTGTCGTACATTGAGCAAATAAACTTACAGATCTGACGTCAGTGCTACGTAGCTTTATTTATTGAGTTTAACTTTTCCTTTGCTGGGGCTTTTAAAGGTTTGATTGATTGGTTGTGGGTGTTCTCTCCCTCTTCCCCACTCAAAGAATGAGGTTGGTTTGGGGGGAAGGGGCAAAACTATATATATTGGAAGGCACCTGTGTCAGGGAATCGGACTTGGGTTCCCTGACCTTGAAAATGCATTACACCTTTTGGGCCTTCATTATTTCTCCTACAAGACGAGTGACTCCAACTAGCTCTTTGAAGGTGGCATGCAGTTTGTGAGAAAGTGCAAAAACGCTAGTTTGAATCGTGGCTTCTGTTGGTCACTGGACAAATCGCTAAAGTTCCGAGCCTTGGGTTGGGGTGGGGTGTAAATCTAAATGACTGGTCGTGTGCCTGGCTCGGTGTCTCTCGGGGGCCCAGTGTTGTTGGGGATCTCATTATGTATTCGATGAGGTGGTTCTTTGTACTTACATTGTTTTGGGTTTTCTTAGTCCTTCTGCAGCGGTCAGCAGCTGGGGTTGGTGTGGGCCTGCCGCTGCTGCTGACCCGTCGCGTCCCTGGGTGTGAGGGGGGCTCTGTCTGCAGGAAAGAGAGCCGGGGCAAAGGCTTTCCTCCTCCATCAACTTGGGCATGCTCCAGTGGGGGGAGGGGGGCACTGGTTCACATAGTGGAAGAAAATGGCTTTTTTAAAGTTTGTGAAAAATTGTAACTCATCCTTTAGGGATAACACAGTGCATGAGTAGGTTTTTGTCTGTGGTGAACGAATTCGCCTGTGTGTGCGTCACTCAGAACCACTCTGAGGGCGCTACTGCAACTCCAGCTGTGGGGACAGGGGTGACTGTGTGCCCAAGGTCCCACAGCTCACGGACAGGCCCCCATCGGAGCCCGTGTGCGGCCCTTCTGAGCTCTGCCTGCCAACACCAGGCCGTCCCACTCAGCTAGGGGACTCAAACTGAGCAGCAGCTGACATTCATCCGCAGTGCCTGAGCGCTTTTAATGTGGGAGTTGCCGAGGTTAGAGAGACAGTCGGATGTCTTGCCAACAGGGAAGCACGGATAAGGGAGAGATCAGAAGAGTCCCACTTACTGAGCATAACGGGCTGGCCGAGGCTCCTCAGAAGGGGTAGCTCCTGGCAGTTGCTATTCTTACACCCTGTTCTTCGTGTAACTCCTCATTGTGAGGGCCTGGAATTTGACAGGAGACGCGTTGCCCCAGAGCATTCCAACACTTTCTTTTGAGATAAAATGCTGTCTGTCACATTTCTATCCAGTCTTAAGAGTTCCATAATACAGTGATTTTCAAACTTTTTCATCTCTGGACCCCTTAACACAACTCTTTAAGTGCTTTTGTTTATGTGGGGTGTATCCAAAACTAGAAACTAAAAATACTCACTTAAAAAATAATAAAAACGCCTGGCTGGTGTAGCTCAGTGGATTGAGCACGGGCTGGGAACCAGAGGGTCCCGGTTCAGTTCCCGGTCGGGGCGCATGCCTGCGTTGCGGGCCAGGTCCCCAGTGAGGGCCATGTGGGAGGCAACCATGCATTGCTCTTTCTCCCTCCCTTCTCTCTCTGAAAATAAATAAATAAAATCTTTAAAAAATAATAATAAAAACAATAAAACCCTATTACATGTTAAGATCATCATTTCATGAAAAGGAATTATTTTCCAAAACAAAAAATAGTAACAGCATTACTTTAGTTTTGCTCATCTCTTAATAGAGCTCAGCTGCACTCGGAGCTGCGGCTTCTGCATTCAGTGTAATGGGGTATTTGAGTTGAAGCATTTGAAAAATCTGGTGCCACACCAGTAAGTGGGAAAGGGTGGCCCTAAAGAGTGGAGGTTCAGAAAGTTCTAGTTTGCATGATGCCTTGAGTGAGGGATGGAAAGATCCTATTCCTCAGTGCACTTTAGGATTAAAAAAAAAGGATAATGTGAAGCAGCTAAATGAAGGTGATGAGGGAGGGGCAGAGAGTGAGAATGAAGGGGTAAACAATCCGCTCTGCCAGCGCAGCCACAGAGACAGTTCTCCATTTCTGTAACGTGGTAGGTGGAGTGGCGGGGCCTTCAAATGAGATTTCGTGGCAGGCAACCTTTTAGCATAGCAGGTAAGTTGCTGTTCAGTGTGAGTGGTTTTCCTCCCACTCTATTTATGTGTCATTACCACATGCCCTGGCCTTTGTGCTGGGCAGCTGAAACTGCATATTGACTCACTGCTGTCTGAGTGGCTAAGAATGGCAGCTACCTCCTCTTGGGTGCACAGTTCTCAAAGCAAGCTTGGAGAAATGATCTGAAAACTGGCTGGGTAACACTTCTATTTCTAGGAGCTGACATTAAGTGGTCACCAGCCTAATGAGAACGTTAAAATGTGGGATACCAGATTGCTAATTAGCCTGCTGATTTGAATTTCCGGTTCTGGTATGGATAAAGACACATGTGATTGAATCCGAGTGGCCGCAAACCCCACCTGGAATTGCCCAGAGCTAACCTGTGGTCAGTGAGCAGCTGGGGCAGTAGTGGCTGGGCCGCACTGATGAGTGCTCCGTACCAGGGTTTAGGGTTATTGGTATCTCATCTTCATACTTAATCCATGTGTGATAAGACAAAATGGATTAGGATTTCCCAATTTAAGTAATATTCTGAAATGGCACTTAATTCATAATATGGGAGAGGAAAGTCAATAGAAAGTTATTTGGAAGAATTTTTTTTTTTTACGATTTTTACTTTATTTTAGAGAGAGGGGAAGGGAGGGAGACAGAGAGGGAGAGAAACAGCAATGTATGGTTGCCTGTCACATGGCCCTCAGGGACCTGGCCCGCAACCCAGGCATGTGCCCCGACGGGGAATCAAACCGGGACCCTCTGGTTCCCAGCCCACGCTCAATCCACTGAGCTACACCAGCCAGGGCTGGAAGAATATTTTTAATTTGAATAAGTACATGCGTGTTAAAAAGACAAAAGTGTGCAGTCTAAAACAGGTTTTTCTATTGCCTTTGTGCTAAAAACGGTTTTTACAGTTTTAAAGGGTCATAAGGAAAAGTGCAGAGAGATGGCGTGTTGCCTATGAAGGTTAAAGTATTTACCATCTCCCAGTAGTTGGGGACTCCTGGTTTATCAGTAACTCTCCCGTGACTGCTTCCCATTTTCCCATCCTAAAGGCGACCACTGCTGTCCCGTCCGGCTCAGTTTGAGATCGTCATAGACTTAACTCTGGCTTTGAGATAGGAGGATTTTTACTTTGAGCGCTAAGTGACTCTTGGATCATAAAAAGTTTCGCCTTGTGATTTTAACTGGATAGTTGGAATCTGATGGACCCAAATTGTACCTCTTGAGTTACATTTAACCCCAATTTAAAGGGCACCTAGCTAGGTGATACTGGCCCCCAACCCTTTATTTTGAAAAATTTCAAAGACAAAAGGTGGAAAGAATGACAGTGGACAACCAAGTACCCCCCACTTGATAGGACAGTTAACATACCATTTCTATTTCTCTGTCTTCTGGAACCTTGAAAATAATCACTTTTTTGGTAACCACTCCTACACACACACCATCTAGGATCTAATTAAAATTCATTAATTGGGTTTCATTATTAAGTTTCTTTAGCCTCTATTTCTTCCATTTCCTTTTATAACTGTTTCAAGAGACCAGGCCACTTGAATGGCCTGAGTTCTGGGTTTGTCCAGTTGTTTTCCTCCTGTGTCATTTCATTTGTCCCCATCCCTGTTGGGGCCCTTTGTATCTTGCATAAGGATTTTGCTTTGTCCCTTCATCCAGTCTTAAGTGGCTCATGTGGAATAGAATAGGGGCTGGCCAGGGCTCTCCCCCAGAATTAAGGGGCCTTAAGCAGCAGCCAATACCAGGGCCTGTTACCGAGCCTGTAAAGTTCTGAACAAAAGGCTGGAGAGAATGCCTGCCACCCACCTTGTTTTCTGAGTCTTAACAGGTTAGGGTGTTTTGCCTCCTCAAAATCCTCTCCTGCCTCCGCAGATGGAAAAGGATTAGGTATCTGCCGGTGGTTTTGACTCAGCACGCCACGTCACATGTGCACTCACTTGGCCTGGCGGGTCCTGGTGGCCTGTAGCCAGTGCCTGGGGATGTGTTGAAACCGTGCAGCCCACCACGTTCCTGGGGGTTCTCGGGAACAGGCAGGCATGCCTGAAGGCTGCCTTTGTGTTCACTCCACATCTGTAGACTGAATCTAGGCTCATTTTAACATGATCTTGCTGTTAACTGGTTTGTCCCACCACGATGGGCAGCTGTCACTGTGCCATAGGGGCCAAGAGACATCAACGCCTGTCTCTTCACTCCCTTAGCTTGAAGCTAGAATGTAGGGATGGGGTTGAGATGGTTGGTGAGTTCTTTAAAGCCTGATGGGAATCTCATTTTGAATTCTATTACGTTTGTTATCAAAGCATACTCCCCAAGTTTCTGCCTTCCAAAATACGGAGTTACATCATTACAGTTTATAGGTGTTTTTTTGCCTGCTCAGTTTTAAAAAACATTCCTTTTTGGGCATGTTGTGTCCCTTCAGTGAGTTCTAGGTTAGGGAGGGTTTGATAGTGGGAAAACTAAGACTGAAAAATAGTCTCTTGCCCTAAATTAGGTTACATTCAAAATAGACACAAGATAGATTTCGAAGTAATGGTTGGGTATGTGGTCTAAAGGATGAGCAGCAGCTTGTGGCTGACTGCAAACATTTCGGGCGAGTCCCTTGTAATCTCCCTAAATGCGGTCCGGATCTCTAGGATCAAACACATACTACATCCCACTGCTGGGTGAAAGCCGAAGGAGTAGTAATTGCTCCTAGTGCTCATTAGGATCTAAAATTTTAAATTTTAATCTGCATTGTATTTTTTTCCCATTACCATTTAGTCCCCTTAAAACACGCCTCGCCCCAGCAGTCACCACACTGTTGCCCATATTCATGCATCCCTTTCCTTTTTGCTCCACCTCTCTACCCCATAACCTCTCCACTCCTAGCTGTCATCCTGCTCTCCCGCTGTGAATCTGTCCCCATATTCCTTGTTAAGTTTGTTCATTAGATTCCACATATGAGTGGAACCATATGGTATTTGTCTTTCTCTGCCTGACTTACTTGACTTAGCATAGTATTTTCCAGGACCATCCATTGCTGTCACAAGGGTTAAACTTACTTTTTTTTTTTTTTTTTTTAACCACTGAGTAGTAGTTCACTGTGTAAATGTCTCACAGTTGTTTTATAGGATTTAAATTTTAGCCTGCCCTAGCTGATATGGCTCAGTGGATTGGGTGCTGGCCTGCCAACTGATACATTGTCAGTTCAATTACCAGTCGGGGCACATGCCTGGGTTGCAGGCCAGATCCTCAGAGGGGATGGGATGGAGTGGAGGCATAGGCAACCAATCTCTATTTGATGTTTTTTTCCCTCTCTCTTCCTCCTTTCTCTCTGAAAATAAAAGATTTTCTAAGCATTTCTTCAGGGCTTGTGAACCAAAGGGTTGCGGGTTCCATTCCCAGTCTGAGCAGCTGCCTGGATACTGGCTAGGTCCCGGGTTAGGGAGAGGGGTTTGTGAGAGGCAACCACACACTGATGTTTCTCGCTCTTTCTCCCTCCCCCTGTCTAAAAATCTTTAAAAATTTCTTAAGCCTTGTGGTGATAAAAGCCAAAATGAACGCCAATCCCTCCAGCCTTCAGCACCCTAATGTGTACCAGCGACAACCGATTTGGCTACTCCTGTGCCATTATTTGGGTTACCAAACTATTTGCAGGGATATGGAATTGGGAAGAGAGAATTCAGCATCAATCCTGGACCAGGTCTGGGCCCTGACACCACCCTCACCTAGGTGTAGGGGTCGGCTCTGGCGGTGCCATCCTCTGCTGCCCCTCTCTGGGCGCCACCAGCTCTGCATGCAGCTGGTCCTCACGGACGGAGCACCGCCCAACGCAAGTTTCGGCCAGGTTCTGTTGTTGCAAGCATTCCCGCTACGCAGGTTTGGCTGAAACCCCGGGACAGCAGCAGCGCCATCCAGCCCAGCGCACTGTCCCGACTGTTTCTGGGCACCCACTCCCAAACACCTGGGCCCAAAGGCAAGGATTTTGCTGTGTGCGTGTGCCCACGGGCACACGGTCGAATTCGAGTGTATGAGTTGCATGGCTCTATGCGTCCCCACGTCGCGTGCTGCGGCCCCAGCTTGTGTGGGGCCTTGATCACTCAGGGTCTCGAAGGTTCCGGCAAAAGCTAGACACTCGTACGTGAACGTGAACGCGGCCTGCCTTCCAATCGCGGGCTTTGGAAAGCGCCAATCACAGGCCAGTCTGTTCTGCTCCTCCAATGGTCGGTCTGTTGCTAGGGCTTGGGTTCCTGCTCCAGAGTTCCTGCGCCAGGATCTGCCTGAGCGGCTGTCCTTCCAAATCACTTCCGTACCGGCCCTCCTTCCATTTCGTGGGAGACACATTATCCCTTTTTAAGCCTTGTCTCCTGGGTCTTCGCCTTCTGCCCACCAACTTCTATGTGCACCTTTGTGATCGGAGTAACCTGGTCTGGGCTTTTCAGGGCATTATAACGCCTTATAAGGCGTTAGCCACATCGATTGCGTTGTCCGTCACTTTGGTCGGTGGAAGGAGCTGGTTAAGGAGGGCGGAGCCTCAGGCTCCTGCTGGGCCCTTGACCCGGTGCCAGCACCTCACTTTCCCCATCTTAACTACCAGACCTCGAATGTCCTGTGTAGGTTTGCTCTGCTTTTTTTAGCCACAAATCTCTCCGGAACCAGCCCAAGGAGGTAAGCATTACCCAGTATTACAGGGCACAACAGTTGGAAGGTCTCAAAGGGGATTGGCATTTTGAGTCTGTCGGTTTAGGTTACCTCAATCGCTGGTTCCGTGACAGAGCACTTAGAGGTGGAACGGCTGTCCTGAGGACCCTGAGGCCAGCTCCTGCCTCACTCTGACATCCAAGGTCCTCTGGCACAGCCAGGCCCCAACCTACCACTCTAGTCTCCCCTGCTTCCCGGCCCCAGTTCACAGCCCCACCCCACTTTCTGTGCATGTGCTGTTCCCCCACTGAATGCCCTTGCTTTCCCCACACTGCTGGGTAGAAGCGCATAGCTTTGAATTGAATGGTGGTCGCTCAGGGCTCTCGCCCAGAATCAGATGTCAGAAGTGTTAGAAAGTGCAGACACCTCAATCTCTGCCCTTCCCATTTCCCAACGTAGACATGCGTAATCTGAGGTGTGAGAGGGGAAATGGGTTGCCCGAGTCACAATAAATCCTAGATTTAGGACTGGAAGATCATTTTCAGTGGCTACTCGCTGTTTAAAAAGATGAGATTTCTGTCACTCAGCAATGTCATTTTCCAAGTGAAGGGCTGTCAGCGGAAAGTGTAAGAGCTCAGAATTTGAATTCTCATCCTGCCTTGTCCTAATTATATGTCCTTCTCAAGTTCCTTAGCCTTTCAGAGTGTCAGTTTCCACATTTATAAAATGGGAATAATACAGTCTACCTCATAAAAATGCCTAGAATTGACCAGGTACTTAGTGTGTTTAATGACCAGACACTGTTTTAAAGGCTTCATATGTATTAATTCATATAATCAGCTTCATTTTGCAGAGGGAGGAACCAAGACTTGCCCAAATCCCACAGCTAGTAAGTGGACCAATGGGGATTTGAACCCCGGCAATTCGACACCAACAGCCAAAAGCAGAACCACAATCCTGTTCTGCCTCTCAGAGGTATAGTGTTGCTATGAGAATTTAGTGTTGCTATGAGAATTTAATAAGCTAAGGAGTCATTGGCAGCCAGCAGGTGCCCAATACATGCCAGTTGTGATTAATGACAGAAACACTGGTCAGTACTTCTGCATCAGGCTGGGGCAGCGGCTCTGGCTCCAGGCCTTGGCTGCCAGACCCTCAAAAGCAAAGGCTGGGGTGGAGGGGGGGTGGGGGAGCCAGGGGAGTGAGCTGCGTCCTCCAGGAGGGAACTCCCAGGAAGCTGGAGGGCTCTCAGAGACTGAGGCCGGAGCAGAGAAAACAGCATGGTAGGTGCCAGGCTCAGATGGGGAGGTGTGAGTATTTTCCAAGACCAGGTCTCCTGCCCCAGTTTCTGTGCTGGACCTGGCAGGGCCTGAGCCTGGGCAGAGATTCTGGATGTCTCTGTAGAGCACCAGGGGGCAGTCACTCACTGCCCTAGCTGGGCCTAGAAGAAGGGAAGGGTCAGGGAGAACTCTAGTGCCCAGCCTTAGGGCATCCTGCAGGGGGCAGTCTCAGGGCTCGACTTGGTATTGTTCCAGCCCCCAGGCAGTGGGGAGCCACGGCTTTATTTCTGGAGCTGGGGGGTACAGTCTGAGGCCTGAGCTGGCCAGGCCTGTTGCCTGCTTGGTGGGGATTGACTATTCCTCCTCCTGAAGACTCTTCCTCACCTGGAGACCATTGCCTTGGGGCTCCAGAACCCCTGCTGAGGGATTGGCCTGTGGGACCACTCACAGGGTTCAAGGCTTTCAGGCTGGTCAGGCCGAGGGGAGAGGGTTTTGGGGATCTTCAACAGGGCCATTGAGAGGATTATAAAAGGATAGCTCTTTGACCATGGGTGGTGGCGGGCAGGGGGCAGGGGGAGGGGCGGCTTAGTGGGGAGAGGACACAGTGACCTCTCTGGTTATTCATTCACTTAAATTCTTTTTTTTTTTTTTTTAAGATTTTACTTATTTATTTTTAGACAGAAGGGAATGGAGGGAGAAAGAGATGGGGAGAAACATCAATGTGTGGTTGCATCTCACGTGGCCCTCCTGGGGACCTGGCTTGCAACCCAGGCATGTGCCCTGACTGGGAATCGAACCGACGACCCTTTGGTTTGCAGCCCGCGCTCAATCCACTGGGCTACACCAGCCAGGGCCATTCACTTAAATTCTTAATCTCACTATCCCATTGTCCCTTCCAATTTGAACAGAGATGTTTTAAAAAAGATTTTATTTATTTATTTTTAGAGAGAGGGGAAGGGAGAAAGAGGAAGAGAAACATTGATTGGTTGGTTAACTCTCGCACCCGCCCAAACTGAGGACCAGCCCACAACCCAAGCATGTGCCCTGACCAAGAATTGAACCCATGACCTTTGGCTTTGCAAGATGACACCCAACCAACTGTGCCACACCAATCAGACTTTTGCAACTATCCCTAAGCAAATGCAAAGGACTCTTAAGATCTCATCTTGTAGAGGGGTAATGATGTGGGAAGAAAAGGGTTACCCAGACCTGCCCTGGGGTCAGGGTGAAGACTTCCTCATGAATGGCCCTTGTTGGTCCTGCAGAGAGCTATCCTTACCTCCTTGGGCACCCCTGCTACTTTGGCCTGCCTACCATTGTTAGGGGGCTGACCCTGGACAGCCCCCAGTCTTCATGATTCCCCCTTAATTCCCATTCTGTACGGTCAGGGCAGAGGGGCTCTCAGAGGCCACCCACATCCCTTAGAATGGAAACGAGCCCAGAGCAGGGCTGCACCCCAGTTCATGCCTCCCAAACACGGAGCTGCTCCTGTCCCCTCTATTATTTAGTCCAAGCATTCCTGGCAGGTTCAGGTTCTGCCCTGTTAACCTTGGGGGTGGGTGTAACTTCCTTCCACTGAGGCAGGCCTCAACCACCGGTGCTGCAAGTTGACCCACCCACTGCCACCTTAGGCTGGGCAGGGTGGAGTACCCGACTGGTAGGTGAGCGAGGCTGGGTGGGAGAGGGCCATTGTGCTGCAGGGACCCCTCCCATGGCTGAGTAGTTTTCCCCAGGGGCTCCAGATACAACCTCCTCTCTGGACAGGGAGTAGGGAGCCCTGGCCCTCAGTCGGCCCTCAGTGGAGGGGGAGGTAGCAGGTTGCTTGTGGAGGCTCTTCACCTCCATGCTCCTGCTTGCGCTCGTCCAGTGGTTCCGCTATTGATCCGGAGTTGTCCCTTCTTAGCTATCTCTGGAGTTTCTGGCCCTTTTCATGCTGCCAGCTCTCCCAGCACAACCAGCAGTGGGTAGAGCAGTCTAATAAGAAGCCCATGAGAATGTGGTTCATTCTTGGGAGGCAGGGTTATATATATATGGTGAAGCCCGAAGTCACCTGGCCAGGTGGAGGAAGAGGAGGTGGAGGACCCAGAGCCCTTGACCAAGAGGATTGTTTTAGGCATGGAGTGAGTTCCTGCTTACTGGAGGGTCTCCCCCAGGGGACCCTGTGCTCCCTCGGGCTGGCACACAAGGCCATTGGTTGATGGACAGACAGTACTGTGGGGGTGGGGGACCTGTGGTGGGCCGCTTCCCTGGGAGAGCTGCATGAGGGCAGGCCTCAGCCCCAGTTTTACCTAGTGCCAGTTCTGGCTGAGACCAGTGCAGCTTGCCCAGTTGCCCTCACCCATGCAGCGTCCTCCCTCTCCTTTTCTGCTTTGGCTCTGGGCGGGTAGCTCCTTGATGCCGTGCATATCTGAGCCTGGGGCCAAGCCCTGAGCTCCAGGGTAGGGGGGGCGGGGGGGCGCTGCCCCAAACCTCAGGTCCCTCTGTGTGCATGTGGAGGTAGGGGTGGGGTGCAGGGAGCCCAATGTAAGGCCAGCAGATAGGACCCTGACCAGCTTGGTTTCTGCTCCGACCTGGGCTCTGCCAGGGCTTGGGTGGCTTCCAGAAAACCAAGGGGTCTGGGGTCTCTGTTAACCCAGTGCTCAGTTCCTGGCCAAGGGCCCCAGTCCTGCCTGACCCTCCTCTTCTTTATTCCTTTGGTTGCCCCTCCCCCACCACAGAGGCTCTCCAGCCACACCCTTTGGACCCAGCACTGGAGACCTCCAACTCTTGCCTCCCACTCTGCCCCCTCCTCAGAGCAGTCTGCAGCTGGCAAAGCCGAGGGTGCTTCTGTAGCAGGGAAGACGATGGTATCTGGAAACAATCCCCTCAGCCAGCAGCCAAGGTCTAGGGTATGCTCGACCTTACAGAGACAGTGTGGTCAGCAAGCCGCAGGTCAGGAGCCACAGCCTCGGCAGATCGTCACCTTCCCCCACCCCTGCGCCCCACACCTCTACCTCCAGTCTGTCACCACACACTGCAGAGCCTGCTGCTGCCACCTCAGGCACCTGGTTCTTTCCCCCTCACCCATGTCCACGGCATCTCAGCAGCACGTCGCCCCCTGCCTCTCAGTTGGCTCCTACCAACCACTCTCCTTTAAGGTACGGAACCTGTCTCTGAGGCAGAGATGCTTACACCCTCACTGATGCTGCGGCCTCCAAAGCATGGCCTTCAGATGTCCCCACCACCCTCCTTCATTTTCCCTGTCTTTCTCCCTCCACTTACTGCTTTTCCACCCCCTAAACATGCCAGCCTTCCAGCCCTTGCCCATGCGATTCCCCCTTGGTTATCACACAGGGGACTTCTGGAAATCCCTCTCCCCCACTCCACCAAGACTCCGCAGCACATCCCAGCCCATGTCCGATGCACAGTGCTGCTTGTCACTGAGCTGTTTCCTTCACTTGCACCCTTGAGAGCAAGGACTTGGACCAACTGGCTGCGTGCTGGGCCAGAGGAGGTGCCAGCAGGGAGGGCAGATTTCACAACTGGGAGGGAGAGAGAAAAGGAGAGACCAGGGAATCAGCCTGGAACTGAGGGGGCTCGTGCACCTTCCAGGTCTCTGGGGGAGCTGCCACCAGCCAGGGGTGACCAGCAGCCACAGAGGCTTGAGGTCCTCGAGGGAGCCTTCCTCATCAGCCTGGAGTGTGGAGCATGCCAGATGCCCTGCGGCTGAGCAGACGGGCCAGAGGCTAGTGTTTGCCACATCAAAGCCAATATCTGAATCTGCAGACTTGAGGGACATCAGAGGCCTTCAGAGAAGGACCCACTGAAAATCAGGGAAATGCCTGGAGAGGCTTGGGACTGCTCCTGTGTCACAGCAGCAGTGCAGGGGCTCACCAGGTCTCCCAAAGCCTGGTCCCAGCCCTTCCCAGTGGAGACCCCAACCTGAGCCAGCCAGCCCTGTCCACTCTGCCCAGAGGTGCCGCCTCAGATTCCACATCTTCCGAGCTGGGCCCTGGGCATAGGGCCATCCCACCTCAGCCTCCTCTGCCTCTGCCCTGTGTGTAGCCCAGGCCGGCTTCAGGAGGTCGGCTACCTGTTTCCTCCTTTCCTACTTTAGTTTCCCGTGGAGCCTGGGGCCTGTTTCCTATGCAGGGAGTGAATTCCTTCCCTCCGACGCAGCCGCCCGTGCCCCTGCTGTGTGCTAGATGGTGGTCTGAGCCCTAGGGACTTCAAAGCTGCTGCCCTCAAACCCCACTCCTACAGCGCTGACAGCACCCCAGGTGCTGACCCCTGCCTGTCCCAGACCATGGCTCTGGACTCCAGGCCCGAGACCCCAGCAGCTCTCTCCAGGTCATTTTGCAGCCTGGCTGCCTTGAGCAGCTGCGTGGTCCCTGGGCTTGACTGCATCCCTGCCCTCCTCTTCCTGAGGTCCCTCCAAGCCTCATTTGCAGCACTTTCAACAATGGAGCCCCGCCCCGCCCAGCCTTCCTGTCTGAGCTAACCTGCCCTCCTGCCTGTAGCCACACAGATGTCCCTTGCCCCTCCAGGACTAGCTGTGTGGACTAGGGCAAGTTTCTTCCCTTCTTTGAAGCTGTGCTGTGCCCAGTTAAGCCGGACTAACCGGACCTCTTCCTAGGGTTAATGTGAGGATTACCGTGTCAAAAGCTTGGCATCTAGCTTTCCCACACTTCAAGGGCACTAGCAACCTGGCCACAGCTCTCTGATGGGTGGGAGGATGAAGCCACGCTGCTGGAGGCCAGGGCCGTCCCACTGCCAGCTGTGAGGTCGCTGGTGATCAGAGCGAGGGTGAGAACTAGACAGGCTGACTCTGGGTTGGGCCGCCGGAGCGTGGACGTGTCCAGGATACACCTGAGATGCTGGGTGTGTGTGTCTGGAAGGAGGACGGTGGACTGAGGAGACTGGAACTTAGGAAACAGAAGGTGGAAGGGTGGGCTTGGCCCCGACATGTGCTGCCAGTCGGGCCAGCGCAACAGTCCCGGGTCCATGTGTTTATTTCCCGGTTGGCGTCCCTCCAGGTCTGGTAAAGCCTCTGAGGGCTGAGACCTGCTTTGGCTTTATTCCTGCGACATGTCGTAGAATCCCAACAGGGAGCCTGTAGCAGCAGGGGGAAGTGGGGGAGCTGGGCAGCTTCGGGGTGGTACTCCCTGGCAAGGTAGGGTTGTGGGCTTAGGAAAGAAAGCAGGAGCATCCTGCCACAGCCTCAGGCTCTGGCACTTTGTCTGTGGAGATAGTGTGTGGTCTCTCAAACTCTGGAGTGCTTGGGACTGGGCTCCGAAGCCCCCATCTGCTCTCTCCCTCTCCCGGGTCCCTCTGAACCCTCCTGGGGCCAGGTAAGAGGCCGGCGGGTTGGACAAGGGTGGACCAAGGGGGAGGGCCGAGGTAGGTGTGACTGTTTCTGCCCCGCCCAATCAAGGCAGGACCTCCTGGAGCACCGACTGCCCTCCCTGTCACGGTCTTTGCCTCTCTTCCTCAAAAACCTAGTCTCACTCTCTGGCGGCCACCCTCAGGCCTGAAGGCCCAGGGTCCATCCTGCATGCATAAGCGTGGGGGGAGGGGGAGGGGTCCTCTGAGTAGACCCACCTCCCCTCAGAAAGTCACCGCACCTCCCATACATGGTCCTGTCCCTCTCTGGGAGGATGACAAAGTTGTGATGAAGTCAGTAGTAGCTCCCAGAAGTTCCCTTCCACCTGACCCCAGCCTGGGTGTCCCTGATTGCCCAAGCCTGGGGTTTTAACTGCTGGTTATAATCATTACTTCTCTCTTAATGGACACGGGGCTGGAGAGCAAGGCTGAGCCCTGCGATGGATACCACTGCACTCACAGGGCCCAGCATGGGGCTTGGCACACAGCAGGCCGTCAGCAAGTGTGAGGAACCTGTGAGCCAGCAAATGGCACAATCCCAGGCCTCCACAAACACCAGGGTCTGAGACAGTGGTAGGCAGTTGCTTTGAACTTTATTTGAGAAAAGCAGAACATATATCAAAAGAGCATACAGGCGGACGGGTAGGGATGGCCAGTGATTGCAGGTCTAAGGCCTTTACTTGGCTCCAGGCTGCTCAGACTTCCCAGCTTCTGGGCCCCCAAGCTGGGCACGAGCCTCAAAGGTGACAGGGATGGTGATCTCTGCTGACTGGTTGGCTGGCCTGGGCAACGGGGCCTCCACAGTGAGCGTGCCCTCAGGGGACAGAGAGGAGGACACCAGGGTGGAGTCCACGCCAGGAGGAAGCCTGGAAATGCAGAGGGAGAGAGGACAAGAGTCACACACAGTTAAGTCACTGCACCCTCCTCTGGCCCCCCCACCATCTGGCCCGGGACTCACGTGTATTTTCGAGTGAAGCACCGGGAAATGTAGCCGTGCTCATCCTGTCTCTCTTCGTGCTTGCCTGGGAGAAGGAAGGTCGTCAGAGTGTGCGCGAGGGGCCGCCTCCCAGGCCAGCCTCCATATGAACACGCCCCACCTGGTGGCCTGGACTCATGGCGGACCCAGACTGTCCCAGGCCCTCAGAAGTTTCTGTAAAGTTTGGTTGCCTGGTGCACACGCCCCCTTCATGGGGCAGGAACGGCTCTGGGGAACCTGATTATTGGGGTAGGTGGGTGGCTAGGGAGGCGACCTCCCCTGGAAGGGCGATTCTTCCCCTAATAGAGCGATTTTTAAGGTCAAAAGGTCCCTTAGGAGCTTTCCGCACCCCCTGTTCTGGAGAAAGGGGCAGCACAGACCCGGTGTAGGGCCAGGTTTCCCGCCCTGCCAGCTTCATCCCCGCAGGGTGGGGGTGGGGGGCTCACCGGTTATCTCCACCACACCATCCTTGGTCTTGACCGTCAGCTCCTCGGGGGCGAAGTGGTTGACGTCCAGGGACACGCGCCAGCGGTCGGCTGTCTGCTGGATCTCCGAGATGCCGCTGCTGAGTTGCCTGTTGAGCGCGTGGCCGTAGACGGGCGCAGCCACTGCCCGGGAGCCCTCGCCGGCGGCGGTCAGCGGGCGCACGTAGCCGGGCCAGCCGCTGTGGCTGAACCACTGCGACCATTCCTCCGGCAGCCGCGGCATTCCGAAGGCCTGATCGAAGAGACGGCTGTGGATCGGGTACCAGTCGCGGAAAGGGTCCCAGCTAGAGCTCCGCAGGAGCGAGAAGGGAACGCGGCGCTCGGCCATGCTGAGTCGGCTCTGCGTTTCAGGCTGAGGCTCTGAGAAATGTCCGGCGCTGGCGCCAGCCGCGCTTTTAAAGGGCTTCAGCCGGATATTTTTAGCAGGCGGTGCCTCAGTTCTCTATTAACGGCAATGACTAGTTGTGGCAGCTCCTCCCCCTGCATACCGGGGCTGGGGCGGGGCGAGGAAGGCTCTACCCGCAGCTGGAAACTTCTCTGGTTCGAAAAACACAAATGAGTGAAGCGCTGACGCAGATGCAGTGCCCGCTGCTGGACACTTGCAGGCCCGGGCGCTAACGCACTGGACTGCTACCTGTGGACAGTCCCGCTCTTTTGTCTTGCTGGACAAAGCTGAGAGAGGTTGAGCCACTTGTCCCAGGCCACACAACTAGAAAGTGGCAGAGCCAGATTTGAACCACAGGGTATACGTGATATAACGTCTTAAGGAGCAGTCTGGTGTGGTTTTTAGGGGTGTGGGCTGTGGAGCCGGGCTGCTTAAGTTCACATCCTGTTTCTGCCACTAGTGCGAGTTAGACAGTGTGCCTTGGTTTTCCCATCTGGAAAATGGAGATGATGATGATGATATTGGTTATGTCATCGGGTTGGTATGAGGATTCAGTGACTTCAGCCCAGGGCCTGGTAGTGAGAACTGTTCATTAGTGTTACTGTGTACCTGGAATTGAAGAGGGGGAGGAGAAAGGGGCGTATGTGCCCATCCTTGTGGCAGAGGCAGTGGCTTCTGTGGGTCTGGCTGTTTTCCCCCTGCCAGGAGCAGTGGGGCCGGCCCAGGTGAGAAACCTGGGGCCGGGGCCGAGAGGGAGGCAGGAGGAAGGGAGGTTCTTCTCAACCTCTACATTATACCTATGTTGTGAGTGAGGGAACGTCACTGAGAGGAGTCACTCACTCACATTTGTGTCTTTCCACGATGCCAGGTTCATTAGGGGAGACCTCCCCTATAAGCCAATAGAGTCACACACAGGTCATACACCGAGAGGGGCGTTTACGCAAGCAGAGCACGCGTTCAGTGCAAGTTCTGGTCACTGGCGGCAACATCTGCAGGTGGAGAGACAGACACCGTTCTGCAGCCGGGCTGCTACAGGCAGCACGTGTCCGGTGGAGCAGACGTTCAGCAGGGCTCCAGTTCTGACCTGCGATGCAGCCAAGCTCACGTGCTGCTGGGTGGTCGGCATTCTGAGTTCTTACAGCCCCCCGGGAGGTGGCGGTCCCTCTCGTATTGGTGTCCAGGCGGAATCCTATTCCAAGCATTTAGCTTGTGGTTTTGGGCCTTCTGGGTCCCTCCTAAGGGTGTTCCCATTGCCTCAGCCTTGACATAGCACTTGACATAACTGTCATGGCTGACGGTGACTCCGTACTGGGTTGTCACAGGTGTCCAAAACTGCTGCTCTGCACTTGCTCTGTACGGTCTGTTTTTCCTCGAGGACAGAGAAGCTGAAATGCAGCAACCTTGAAGGTAGCCTGGGCTTTGCCATGGACTTACTGTGTGATTTTGGGCAAGGCCCCTCCTTTTTCCAGGCCTCAGTTTCCCTTTTTGCAAATTGTGGTCACAAATCCCCTTTTGTTTTTTGATACCTACAATACAAAGAGAGAGGGGCTCCAGCTGGTGCAGTTTGCTAAATCTTGCTTGTAGCCTGAGGCCTGCCCCTTAACACTGCCTCCTACTTGACCACCTGTGGAATTCAGGCCCCAATCTCCCTCCTCCGGGACAGAGGCGTGCCCCTTGGCTCCTGCCATAGTCCTAACATTCCCTCTTTCCTGTCTTCCTGGGCACGACCCTGGTCCAGCCTCCCTTTTCCTGACTCTGTCCTGTTATCCCTCCTTTTCAGATGAGGAAACAGGTTGAGAGCGACTGGCCCACTGTCTCCTGGAAGACACCAGCAGAGTGAGCTGCTTGCCTCCGGTACTCAGGACTCCTACCCTCGGGGCCCCCTTCCTTGGAGCTCCCTACTGCCTCTCTTTCCGAGACCCACTCTGCTTGTTGCCCGCCCCCCACCCCCGGGGCTGAGGCTGTTCTGTCAGCTCTGCAGGAGGTCTTGCTCTGCTCTGCAGGCCACATGAGAGGCAGGAGGCCAGGCAGCAGAACACTTGCCTCGATGAACTAGGGGCAGCAGGTGTCACGCTCTCTCTGAGCCTCAGTTCCCCCTTCCAGAGAGAGAGAGAGAGAGCTCCTGAATGCCTTTCTTTCTTACCCATGTGCCCGCCATCAGGGAAGAGCTGGGGTTGGGCCATGCAAATCTGAGGTCACCTCTGAAAAGGCCTCTGAGCACCTGGGGCTCTCGTAGGCCAAGGGTGAACGGTAGACAGGACCCCCGCCCTCTGTCGCACCTCCCTTGCTGGGTCATCCCGTCGTGAGCCCAGTGGGTCATAGTTGGGCGTTACTGACTACTTGAAAAGGGTCTCCGCTTCCAGAAGCCACAGGCCTTCATTCCTTGGCACTCCCAGCCCCACCCATCCCCAGCTCTATAAAATATGGATGAGGTCAGGAGCTAGGGAGGGCCTTCGTCTGCCCCTGCCTGCCCACCTTGGCCCAGACTGGAGCCCAGGTGCCCTGCCCTAGAGGGAGCTGTCAGGTGTCGTCATGGATGCTTTCAGGTGCGGTCCTGCCAGGCCCAGCCATGCTATGGGTGGAGGCTGCCTGCCTGGCTGCCAGCACTTTGTAGACAAAGGCTCCCTTCATAGCTCCCTTCACCCTGCCTGAAACTGGGCGGGAGGATCCATCCCTGCTGCCCCAGCCAGGGGAAGCTGTGGAACCCGAGGGGCAACCACCCCAGCACTCTGCCCACAGTGTGTGGAGGAGGCAGAATGGAGAACTCACATTCACCTTCAGTGGACCAGTGCTTGAGGGACTCTGCCAATCACAAGGGAGGGACACAGGTGGCTCTGGGTCATGATAAGAGGGGGTGTGGTGCGGGAGAACTGGGTTTTGGGGTTGGATAGGCTGGGCTTGAATCTGAGTGCTGCTGTTCACTGGCCTGGTGACCTCTCTGAACCCACGTTTTCCCATCTGCAATATGTGGCTAATAATGCACCTGTCTCGCAGGATTGTGGTGAATCTCAAATGCACTAATGCATGTGAAGTGCTTGGTGCTCTTGCAGAGCAGCGTTAGCCGTTATTGAGGAAAGGGGGCCTTTAATTTTGCATATTGAGGTTTAGGCTAATGAGAATCACCCAGTTGTATGTGCTTTATAGCATATCCAAGTATTTCATCAGAGTCCCGTTGTTGAAATGAGGAAACTGAGGGTCAGAACTGTCCCAGGTCACAAAGCAGGAAGGGGGTGTGAGACATTGGAACTCAGGCCTCCTGGTCGTCTGTCCTGCTGGGGACAGACTTCCCAGGCAATCTAGGGAAGGCTGTAGTCTGTGGGCTTCTGGGTGCAGGGTGCTTTGTTCAGCCAAGGCTTGCCTCTCAGGACAGGGAGGGCTGGGCCAGACTCTCTGGGGTCCCTCCAGCCCTGACCAGATGCCCTTCCTCCAGAAGGTTGAACCCCTGAACCCAGTCACAGGGCTTGGCAAGAGAAGCAAGGGCTGAATGTCAGTCCCCACTTGCCCACCTGCCCAAATGTTCTTTGACTATCATCTGCTGTAGCATTCCAGTCACTGAGCTGCCAGGGGTAGTTTTTCTGGGATTAAGAGGACAGCTAATGCCACCCCCAGGGATATCCCTAAAGACAAGGCTGTGGGGAGGAGGGAGGGGAGGGGAGGAGGGAGGGGAGGGGAGGGGAGGTGGGCATTGTTGGGTCTGCGATTACTTAATTGGAGAGGCCCCTCCCCAATCCCTGGCCTCAAAGTCTGGGGTACTCTGCAGCAGCCCCGAGACCAGCCTCCCAGCCTGGCACTGTGCCTGAAGCTTTGGCCACACTAGCCACACCCCTGACTGGCCTGTGCCAACTGTGGCTGAGCCATCTCCTCAGAGAAAGTTCGAGAATCTTCAGGCAGCTGCCAGAGCTCCCTGGAGAGGCCTGACAGCTGACACACTGCGCCTGTCACCAAGCCTACTGGGCACTGAAAACGTGGGCAGCAGTAATTAGAGCCACATGGGGGTGGGTGGCACCAGGTCTTTCTGGAAGTGTCTAGACACTGACCCTCTAGGAGTCCATGCCCAAAAACCCATTTCCAGCCTGCCCACCCACTGGGCCTCTGGCTTCTGGCTGGCCTTGGGATCACCTAGCCCACCATCACTGAAAGGGTCCACTGAGGGGCCACGTGAAAGGGGACTCATCCTCTGGCCCCTATGACCCTGCTGGCCAGCAGAAAGAATGTGTCTAGCTTGGGAGTCAGGGGAACCTGCATGTCTCTCCCTTTGTGACCTTGGCCAGCCGCCAGCTCCCGTGACTCATTTTCTTCATCTGTACAATGAGACCATGGGACTGGATGTTCTGTAAGACTCCTTCCAGCGCCGTGAATCAACAGTTTCTCCTCCACTTCCCCCCTCCCCCCAGGTTCCCTACACTGCCTGCTCTGCCATCTAAAGCTGCCGGAAGGGGGTGTACGTGGTGAGTGGAAGGGAGAAGTGAGGGAGGATCTGGAGATGTGGCATCCTGTGGTGGTCGTGGAGGTGGGAGGCCCTACGGCTAGGGCACCCTCCTGTCTTAGCTGTCCTGAGAGCTTTTCTCAGGCGGAGGGGGGCCTGGAGAGGGAAGGGAAGGTGCTTGGTGATAGGACCAGTTTGTTGAATACGCCCTCGGCTGAGAGAGGCTGGTGAGAGGCCAGGGGGCTTCCAAGAGCATCTCAGAGGCAGGGGATGGGGGGCGGTGTCAGCTGGAACACCCAAACTGCGCATGTGCACTTGCGACTTGCTTCCCTGGGCCTGGGAAACCAGTTAAGGAAAACAGGGCACAAGAAAGCCCTGTCTGGCTGCCTGGCTCCTGTGTGTGTCGGGAAGGGAAAGGACTGGAGGTGGGAAGGGTGGTCCTCGAAGCCCCCTTTTGTGGAGAGAGAGAGACCAGGAGAGAACCTACTGCATCCCAAAGGCTCACATCCTGGAAAGGTTCCCTGATCCCCATCCCATTTCCCCCTCCTTGTTACCAATGCAGAATTGGAGTTTCCTGTTTGCCTGCCTGCCTGCCTTCCTGTCAGTATTTTTCCCCTTTCCCAGTGTACAGAACAGAGGCTGATCCCAGTCCGTGGGAGGGACAGGGGCTTGGTACCCTGGTACCCTCCTCGTCTTTCCCTAGGGAACGGGCAGTGAGGACAAGAGCTTCAGGCCATCAGCTGGCTTGGACCCTCCCCCAGGACGGTCCTCTCAGTCCATGCCTGTTTTGTGTCCCTCCTAGCTGATACCAACGGGCAGTTCTTCCTCTCTCTGCCGCCCTCTAGTGTCTCCTTGCTGCCACCACACCTTGCCTTTGGGCCCCTGCCCTTCCCCAGGGTTTCCGGAACTTCTTACTCCCTGGCTCATTTATTCATTCGACAAACATTTCAATAGGGCACCTATTTTAGGGGTAGCAGAGACCAATAAAGCATGGGGTGGGCTCCAGAAGCTCACATATTTAGGAAGAGAGAGACACGCCAACAAACACTGGAACAAGAGCTTAAGGCCTTAAAGGCAAGAACAGACCCAGTGCTGAAGGAACCCAGAGGCAGGGGCGGCCACCACAGCGGGGGGGCCAGAAGCTCTTCAGGGTAGGAGGCAGTCTTGCTGAGCCTCACCCGAACCCGTGGAGGTGAAGGGAAATTCTTGGGGGACGCAGGGAGGAGGGTCAGCTGAGCTGGGATGTACCACAGCAAAGGAAGGTTGGAGGGCTGGCAGAAGGAAGAGATGGCTATTCCAGGTGGAGCCGTTAAGAAGCCTTCCAAGCCCTACGAGCCGGTGGGCTGGCTCACAGGATGCGAGGTCCACAGGGCAGAAAGTTCTCCTCCCTTAATTCAATACTGTGTCGTCAGAGCCAGGGTAGCACCCAGCAGCATGTGTTCAGCAAGTATGTGTGGGGTGAGTGAATGAAAGGTCGGGCCTGTGTTTTAGACAGAGCAGGACAGATTGGTGGGGGCAAGAGGTGGGCATAGGAGGGGTGCCCGTGAGAGGGCCCAGGATTGTTGGGCCAGCAATGGAGGTGGGGCAGGAAGGGAAGAAACGCTACCACCTAGGGTGCAGGGAGGAAGGCCGAGCAATGAGGAAAGGGAACGGGGAGTCGGGGAGGGGCAGGTATGGGCTCGGTGTGAGACAGGCTGAACTCTCACGCCCACCGCTGCGTTTTGTGGCCCCCTGCCCAGGAGGTGGCATGCCCAGAGCAGGGCCAAATAGAGGCTTCTTGGAGCCCCAAGAGCTTGTCTGAGGCCCGGTGTTGCTGAACGTTGTAAAGGTTTAAAGAGATAGGTACTTTTTTGAAGAGTTTTCTCAGATCAGAAATAGAGCCACTGGCCAAAAGGCTCCTCAGTTGCCCCTTCTAAGTCAGAGGGGGAAAAATAAAACTGGAGAGGAGACCATACACAGACACAGCCTCCGGCTTCAGCAACACGGCCTCCCTGCTCTGGGGACCAGACCCGACCCGGACATCCGTATCGTGGCTGACACAGATGGGAGCTGTGGACACGTCAGATGCTTCCCCAGCAGAGGTGGACCGGGGGGCCCTAAAGGCTTAGTAGTGTCTGTGAGATCCAAAACCTCATGCAAATTGTGGGCGTGTACCCATCTTCTGGGAAAAAGGTTCCCAGCCTTCATCAGGTTCCCAACAAGCAGCTGATTCAAAATCGGGTTCAAACCCGCCACTCTGAGAGAAAGGGAGCAGCAGAGGAGAAGGAGGAAGGGGAGAAGGGAGGAGGGGGAGGGGAAATTTTGTGTATTTGTTTAGATCTATATAAAAGAAATACAATACAACTGTTAAAAGAAGAAAATAAGCCACTATGCTAAACTCTCCCTTTCTAGGCTCCACCCCAGGACCCTGCCAGGTCTGATGGTAGCTCGTCAAATGCTCGCCCTGTGCCAGTCCTGGCACCTGGCCCTCTCCGGACAGTACTTCCCGTCAGCTACGTCTCAGCCCTGCCTGTCACACCGGGAGAGTGGGAGTCTGGATTCAGTCACATGACGCTCCAAACTGTGTTCTATCTCGTTCTGGAACATTCCATATATAGGGAGGCTCCTGTGTGTTGTCCCAGTGTCTCCTCCCTCTGCCCCACCTCCACTCACTGCTGAAGCAAGATGGGGTGTGGAGGTTGGGGGTAGTGGGGGTAGCAGGGGTCATCTTCTTGGGTCCCTGTTTTCCTCCCCACTTAGCTTCGGGCTCTGCACAGAGGCAGGGGGGTGGAGGTGCCGGGCTCTGGTTCCTTGGTGCCAGTTCCTCTCCCTGGGTCCTGAGGAGCCTGAGCCCCTCTCATTTCTCAGTGGAAAGAACCCCAGGACCCCATATCCTCCCCATACTCTCCAGGTACCCAAATCCACAGAAGCCTGGTCTCACCACCTGCCCTTTGGGCACTGAGTGTTTTTATTAGAGTCCCAAGTTTTATCCGCACCGCGGAAAAAAAAAAGGAGTGGAAAATAGAGAGGGGGAACCCGGACCAGATCCCAAACCCCTCCCCCCACCAGAGCCCAGGGCATCTGCCCTATTGGGCCAAGGAAGACTTCGTGAGATCCCTGAGGGCCCCAGGAGGAGGGGGCTGGGAGCAGCAGAAGAGGGCTGGGGGCCACCGCTTCCTGTTGATGCCCTAGGCCAAGGTCCTCAGTCTAGATCCTACCCTTTCTTCCAAGGGCTATAGCACCCTTCTCGGGGGAAGCCTTGGCTGGCCACACCCCCACCAAAGCCTGAGGAGCAAGTGCCCCCTCAGGCAGGCCCTGAAGCCTGCGCTGTCCTTGCCTGTGACCATGCTGCCATCCGGCCCACATCCCCGGCAGGGGCGCGTGGGGACACCGGGGCCTGCTCGGCCATTGGGCTGCACTGCTTCTCCCCTCTTCTCACAGGCTCTTCCTCTGTCCACCCCTTCTCTCTTCCACCTCCTGACCCGAACCCCTTTTTATCTGTTACACTCAGTTGTGGTCTGCGTGTCCCATCTATTGTCATGCAGAAGGCCTGGTTGGTGTGGCCTTGGCCCAGGGCACAGGTGAGGGCCAGAGGGGACAGACTGGCCTGGAGAGGAGAGGTGGGACTGGGAGTGAGTTCCCTGGCCCCTCCTGGCTCTCCTGGGCCTGGAGAAGGGGCTGGGGGGCTACAGGGCCAGCCTCCAGCCCTTAGTCAGGGTCCTCCTGCAGCCGACTCAGAAGGAAGCGGCTCCCCAGCCTGGATGGTGGTACGCCAAGGGTTAGTCCATTCTTCTTTCTAACTAATATCCTGCTTGCTCTCCCACCTCCTTGCCCGCCTAGTAATAGAGATGAGCCAAGGGCCCTGTGAAGTAGGTAGAGGAGGCTCCCAGGATTGGCACCTTTGGAGGTGTCCCTGGGTCCACTGAGCCAAGATCCCCAGCCTGGGGAGCTGGCATCAAGCAGGAAGGGAGGGGGACAGGGTGATCCCTGTGTTCGAAAAGGCTCTTCGTTCCCTGGACATGGTGGTCAGGCAGGAGGTGGGGGTAGGGACCTTCTAGAAGTAACAGAACCCAGCTCCTCCTTGTTTGCAGGGCACCCACCCTCAGGGTCTTCCCTGGCCCTGGGACCTCTTTGTAGCAATAGGGTGTAGGCCCCCCTGCCCATGGGTCCCGGGACCTGACCCCTTGCCTCTCCCTGTGCCAGGGGGCACCAAGCTGGGTCTCTAAGGGCTCAGAAGCCCCCACTTTCTGAGCTGCTCCGGCTGTGGTAGCTGGGACTGAGGGTCCGGGAGGGGCTGCGCGTGCGGCTTCGGGTCCCGCGACTGTGGCTGCTGTAGCTTCCGTGGCTGTGGCCAGGACTGGGGCTGCGGCTGGGGCTCCGGCTGGAGTAGTCACTGCTCAGGCAGCTGGAGGAGGAGGAGGAGGGGCTGGGCCGGTAGTAGGGGATGGGCCGCTTTCGGGCACTGCCGGGAGGGAAAAGCTGATTACAGGCCATCCAGGGCCCTGGGCTCTGCCCATCCTGGGCCCTCACTCGGGCCCGAGCCCCTCCCCAGCAGTGGCCAGGGCTTTTCTGCCTCAGATGCCCTTGAGCCGTGGCCTTGGAGTGCCCTGAGCAACAGGACTGGACAGTCAGTGTCACTTGCCAATTTCACATTGATCGTTTTGTTTTTCCTCATTTGTCTTCAGGGAAAGGGACCCGAATCTCAGCTTGACCTGAGTTGGTGCTCAATAAGTATTTGTTGAATGAATACAAGTTTTAAATACAGACAATTCACATCAGCAGAGCTAAGCAGCAGCGTCTGTGCGTGGAAACACTTGTGTGTGTGGCCCGGCTCCGCTCCTCTGTTTCCCACAGAATGGGTGATTTGGGTTTTTCAGGTCACATAAAGGGAACGAGGAAGAGACCCCTGGCCACTGCTGCCCACGCCCACAGCCTGGCCCAGGCCCACTGGCTCCCTCTCCTCACTAAGCTACCTCCCGCCAACCCTGGAGTTAGTTTGAAGCCAGGAGACTGTGACCCAGAGAAAAGAAAGAGCGGTTAGGGGGTGACAATGCCCCATCGCGTGGGGTTAATTCTGAGGAAGAAAACAGGTGTGCGTTAGTGGGGGGAGGAGGAGGCAGCCTGGGAGAGGACCTGAGGTGGTGCCAGGTAGCCCGTGTGGGAGCTGCCATCTTAGGACCCCCCATATATGGGTGGAGTGTGTCACCTGTCTGGGGGATGTCCCAAGCCTCACGGTCTGGGGTGAAGGGAGGAGGCAATGTGGTCATCAAGGACTAGGAAGGGCTAGTTGGAGAGTCAAACCCAGTAGGAGCTGAACAGATGCTCAGGGAGGCCTGCTTACTCTTTGGACACTAGAGCAGAGACACAGATGCCGCTGTCCCACAGATCAGTGGGACGCGGAGAGGCCCACCGGTCCCCCAAGGCTGCCCAGTAAGGCTGCAGCAGAGCGGGGCTCAGAAGTTTGCCTGAGGCCTTCTACCCCAGGTCAGGGCTCTAGGGCTTCTGGGTGATTTTGCAAACATGGACCATCGGCTCACCTGGAGACCCAGGCCCAAACCCTCCCCACCCTGCACAGAAGCTCTGATCATGGCCCACCCCCTGGACTGTGTGGGGAAAGTGGGAGGGTTGGGTTTCTCCCACAGCTGCCCCAGAGATCAGGCTGCTGTTGCCCCCTCCTCCAAATTCCCCAGGGGGCTAGAAGGTGAGCAGTGAGGTTAGTGAGAAAAGGAGAGGCAGACAGACAGCCGAACAGAGCCAGATCAGCTCACATGGGCATCTCCCCTGCAGCCTGTGGAGAGGGGGTCCACTTGGCCCCCAGGCTGGCCACAGGCCACGCAGCAGGCTGGACCTTGAGATGAAGGAGAAAAGGAGACATCATTGCCAGGAGACGAATGTGGGCAGGGAAGGAGGGAGGAACAGGCTCCAGGAGGGATGACTGGAATCTTCCACAACTTAATTTCAGGTTTGCAGCTTTCCACTCAGCCCCAAGTGCAGATTCCCCCTCCCCTCCATGGGCCTTCAGGCTCCCACCGCGGACCATTCGCTTCGAGGCCTTCCTTCCCTCAGAGTACCCCCACTTCTGTCTCTGAGTCCCACCCCCTCCCCAGCACCGCCAGTTGTAGCCTCTTTCCTCAGTGAGCCCTCTTCCTTTCACCGAACCCCCGCCTCCTTTCCTTCGGCCTCCTCCCCTCCCAGCGGCAGGTTCCGTCGCCCCCCCCACCCCCCGACCCCGGAGGTCCTAGGGGCCTTCACGCCCTAGGTCCCTGGCTGGTCCCCTGGCCCCTCCATACCTGGTGATGCGCCGCGGCTCCATGAAGCTGGGCGAGTCCCGGCGACGCTTGCGGATGGGCGAATAGCTGCGGGAGCGGCGCCGGGCGCGGGCGGCATCGGCGTCCGCGTGCCTCGCGCGGCCTTCGCCGTCCTTGTCCCTGCGGGGCAGGACCGGGATGAGCGCCGCCGCCGCGCGAGGCACGCGGACGGCGCCTCCGCACCGCTCCTTCGCCCCCACCGCCCGGCGGGACCCGGCCCGCACTTACCGGCCCAGCGGTTTCTTGGGCGACGGTGAGCGGCTGGGGCTGCGGGCCCTCCTCTCCGCCGAGCGCGAGCGGGATTTGGAGGGCGAACGGCTGGAGCTCCACGAGCGCGGGTGGGGGCCGGGGCTGCGCGACGAGCTCTTCCCCTCCGGGCCGCCGTGCCGGCCGTGCGCGCCCGGGGACGGGGAGGTGCTGGCCGGCCGCGCGCGCGGGGGACGCTCCTTGGCCCTGGAGGAGGGGCAGGGCGACGGGGGACTCAGCTAGGGAGACAGCGGGCTCCGTGGGGGCGGTGGGGGGGACTCAGGAGCGGCGCGGCGGGGGCGGGAGGAGGTTGGCGGGGAGAGGACGGGTCAGTGAGCGGGAGGACTCGCTCTGGGGGTGTGCGCTGGGGGTGGAAGGTTCCTGGAACCGGGAAGG
>PVJI01001842.1:0-54451 GCA_004026765.1 Micronycteris hirsuta
AAACAACAAATAGAATCACAAAAAGCCATCAAAACCGACAAGTTCAAAACCTGTTTTGGAACAATAGGAAAAAAGTCTCCGTAGGTGTGCTGCATCAAATGGAGAGCACTTTGAAGGTGACTGAAGTTTAAACCTAGAATAAACACCCAATTTTTTATAAATAATTTCTGGGGTGTTTTTTGGGTCCCTCCTCATATGCAGAGAATCTTTCTAGCAAACATCTAAATTAGTTTTTCTTTCACAAAGCATCATGGGCATAAGTACAAACTTTGATTTCTTATTTTAAAATTATGCATCACTAAATGCATAATTAATTCATTATAATTTTAAACAGAAATATTTTGATTCCTCAGGGAAAAGAGCCATTTTAATAATTAAAAAAGAATAAAACCTATTTAAAGAAAAGTTGACACCAATTCTGTACAGTCACTTGCAGACAATTGAAGAGAGAATACTTGTCAGTTAATTTATGGAGTTACATTAATCTGATGTCACACGAGATGAAGACAGTGCAAAGAATGGAATGACACACCAACATTCCTCATGAATATTCATATAAAATCCTTCACAAAATACAGCCAATAGCCTTCGAATATATATATATAACTATATATATGTGTGAGTCAATAGATATATATATTTATGACAGGATATAGTTTTGTCCAACAATGAGAGACTAGTTCAGTATTTGAGAGTCAGTTATTGTAATTCATCATATTAAGTGGACAAGGAAAAAATGAATAATTGTATCAACTGATGCAGAAAAAGCATTTGACACAATTTGACCCACACCTGTCTCCGTTTCCCGAGCCAACGTGCCACCGCAGACCTGGTCGCTTGCCCCGAGGAACGTGCTTTCTGACCCCCCAGGGGGCAGGTCAGAGCCAGCAAGCTGCCTGCACAGCTGTGTTGCTCCGGCGTCTGCCCGGCCTCCATACCCCCTCCTCTCCATGCGGCTCCCACAAAGACACTTGGCATTGGGTCCAGGGCTCGCCCATGTGACATGGGGTGATCTCCTCGTCTCAAGATCTTTAAGCAAATTGCAGGTACAATGGCCCTCTTTCCAGGTAGGTTCACACGCATTTTCCAAGACTGAGGAATTTGATGGATATTTGGGGGACCACCATTCCACTGGCTACGGCACCCACTCATGATGAAAATCCTCAGAAAAATGGGAAGAGCAAGGACTTTGCTCTGTTTGATTAGGAGTGTCTACAAAGAAAACGCGCAGCTGCCACTGCAGCTGACGGCGCCAGACGGAGTAACCAGGCAAGCTGCCCCCGTCCGCACTCCGACTGCCCGCACTGGAACTTCTAGTCACTTCATACAGGAGGACAGACAAGCCGTACATATGGAAGAGAAGAAATAAAACAGACTCTGTTTTCAGCTGATATTTTGTCTCTCTAGAATGTCCCCAGAAACTCACAGAGAAGATCGTGGAACCTGTAAGCCAGTTTGTGAATGGCAGGGCTCACGATCAGTTACAAACCTCCATCGTGCGAACACCAAAATCAAAACTTCAGCATCATTTACAATCACCCAAAATAATGAAGTGCGTCGATGGGAGTTAACCAAGCGTATAGGACCTGTACGCTGACAAGTCCACAGCCTTGTGGGAACAAATTCAAGACCACACTGAGTGCAGCTCCCCTGCCCCCCGGAGACACAAACAGAGGAAAGATGCCAGTCCTCCCCGAATGAGTTTAACACAGTTTGTGTCAATATCTCAGCACGATTTTTTTTTTGGTAGAACTAGACAAGATTATTTTTAAATGTATATGGAAAGGTAAAGGAACTGGAGTAGCTAAAGTAAATTTGAAAACCAGTGAAATGGGAGAAGCAGCTGCCCACCTGGAAGCTGCCCTGCACTGGGCAGACCGCGTGGTGTGGGTGGACAGGTAGACCCACGGACTGGCGAAGTGGCTCCCGGAGCCAGAAACGGACCACAGGTGTGTGCCCACCTGATTTCCGGCAAGGTGCAAAAGCAATTCAATAGCGGAAGAACATGGCACTGGATCGATTGGACATGAATTTTTAAAACGCTTAATCTATGTCTTATACCTGATACAAAAATTAACTCGGTGCATGAGAGAGTTAAATATAAAAGGCAAAACTATAAAAGTGTTTGAAAAAGATGAGAGAAAGATTTTGTCATTTGGAGCTTGGCGAGTTCTTAAACTTGGCACCAAAACGCAATCTATAAACTGAAAAATGGACAAAACAGACCTCACCACGGTGAAGAACTTCTCTCTGGGAAAGCTCGTGGGAAGAAGGTGGAAAGATGGGCTATATAACCGGATCATGTTGTCAAACCGTGTATCTGGTAAAGGACGGGCATGTGGAATATACTTTAAAGAGCTTTAAAACTCAACCCAGCACACACACACAATTAGCACGTGGGGAAAAGATGCATAGGTACGTCTCCTCCAAGGTGAAGCATGAGAAGCACCAAGAAGCATGTGTGACATCCCTTCCTGCTGGGGAAATGTAAATTAACACAAACATGAGATGCTGTTACACACCTATCAGAATGTCTGTAATTTAAAGAAAAACCATGACAATACCAAGCACAGTCAGGGATGTGAAGAAACGGATCCTTCAAACACCACAGGCGGGAATGTGAATGGTGCGGTCACGCCGGAAAACTGCTTGGCAGATTTATGTTCACACAGCAACATAGTAACAACCAGAGTGATTGTAGCAGCTCCATTCATTAACGGTAGAAAACGGAAGCTGCCCAGATGCCCTTTACCAGGGAAGTGGCCGCAGACACCGTGGTGCATGCGCGCGCGATGAAATAGGATTACGCGATCACCGGGAATAACCCACGGACACGTGCAGCGGCTGGGTGCGTCTGCAGAGCGCTGCACGGACGGAGCCGGAAGCTGCTCCCGAAAGGTTACGCCGAGTTCCGAGACGCCCCGAGAAACGGCAACACGGTGGACCGAAGAACAGACGCGGATGCCAGGGGGGAAGGGAAGGCCCCTGGAGCTGAGGGACATGCTCTGTAGCTCGTCTGTTTCAGTGTCAATAGTGAGTGACAGGTGTTACCACGGGGACCAGGTGATGGCTACGGGGCATCTGACCGCTTCCAGTGAACCTACCTTATTTTTTGGACTATAAGACGTACTTTTCCCCCCCAAATTTGGGAGGAAAACGGGGGTGGGTCTTATAGTCTGAATGTAGCTTACCTGGCTCGCATTGGTGAAATAGTATGTTATTTATGTTATTAAATATTTTACATGTTTTGCTTCAAATTTTTTCTCCTATTTTCCTCCTCTAAAACCTAGGTGCATCTTATAGTCTGAAAAATATGGTACACTATCTCAAAATATAAAATTTAGTTAAACGGGTAAAATCCCTAAACAGTGATCCATCACCGAGTCGCAGGTGGCAACCAGACAGGAACACATCACAATGTCCGCCTCCACCGCTTTTCTGTTTGGTAAGTTCTCCCACTTTTTACACGCGTGAGACCTCGCTTCGTTTTGTTTGAAGCAGGCTCCGTCAGCTGCCTCCCACCCTGGCTGGCGGCAGCTGTCAAGGCGCTGACGATTCGTTTGCTTTAACTGAGGTTGGACAGGGAAAGAACTAATGCTATGGATACAATGTAACTGGCTGGACAGGGAAAGTGCTAATGCTGTGGATACAATGTAACTGCAGGTCGTACTCTCTTTTAATGGCAGACCCATGCCGGAGGATAAGTGACTTCCACTTAGGCTCCCTGGCTGCCGTCCACTGGGTGTGTTTCCTCTCCCTGGGACTCCCTCCAGCGGCTCTACAAGCTTCCAGAGCTGATTTTACTTTCCCCATCCCCTTGGGATAAAAGTTCCTTTAACCGCGTTTACACATTCCACAGCCTATCGAACTCAGCCCCAGGAAGGGCCAGATGTGTACACGTTGTCAAAAAGTCCATTTTATATGAAAGCAAACCCTGCCTCACTGATGAAAATCTCCTGAGTGGAGACCAACAAGGACGGGGAGGGGCTGGTGTGCGGGGAGCCTGTCTCTCCCCCAGGATACTGATCTCCTCCTCAGTAACGATGGCCCTGGGCAGGGGCACACCCACCCCCGGAGCAACAGGAAGGATCTGTGTGAGTTTTCCCCTTGACCAGTGAATGGTATCAGCCCAGACAGTAGCATTTGGTTTCCCCTCCCGACGAGGGGATCAGGCAGAGAAAATGAGTTTGCCCTTCAGTCTTTGAAGCTTCTGAGGCAGGACAACCACAGTCTGCTGATAAGGATTAAGCTCCCCTCTTTAAATGAGCAGTCAGCCAGCTTTCTAGGCAGCCCGTTTTAGTGTTTCTGTATGCTGATCTTTTTTTTCTTTCTCATTTTTAGCCTCGCTCTATTTTTTAATAAATTTATTCTTTTATTTTTTTAGAGATTTTATTAATTTATTTTTAGAGAGAGGAAAAGGAGAGAGAAAGAGAGGGAGAGAAACATCGAGTGTGGTTGCCTCTCGAGCGCCCCCTACTGGGGACCTGGCCCACAACTCAAGCATGTACCCTGACTGGGAATCAAACCAGTGACCCTTTGGTTCCAAGGCCAGTGCTCAATCCACTGAGCCACACCAGCCATAAATTATTTTACATGTGTACATATATATACACATACAGAAATACACACAGACATCAATGGATTGACATAGATGTAGACAATTTGGCAGCAGCTGCTGTGCCCGGTGCCCTGGGTGTTTCTCCGCAGAGCCTCTGTGACTGGAGCCTGCATCTCCGGCTGGGGCTGTGTGTTTGGGGCCACAGAGGTGGGGATGACCAGTAACTCATTCGGGGCAGGATAAAAATTGTACGTGTTGGAGGAGTAAACAAGCCACACCCAGCCTACTGGGTTTCATTGCAGACTTTACACTGAAAATGTAGTTGAGCACCTCCCACGCCCTTCAGATTCCCGTGGGCCTCTCTGCCCTGGTTGGGGCGACGGAGAAAGCATTTCTGTCAGTTGCCATAAATCCTTGTGTGTGTGTTTCATTTGTCCTGGGCACCTGCCTAGGTGTGGGAGGGTCGAGTCATCTATTGATATCTAGTTTACGCTTTCAGAAGCTGCAGATTGTCCCCCACGGGCAGTGACATTTTCCACCCCCGCAGCAGTCCATGGGGCTGCGGGTCTCGCTGAACTGTGGCCAGCATTGCGTGGGGTCGGTCTGTTAAAGCCCCGCCTCCCTAACGGGCGTGGATGAAAATCCTTCCACTTCCCCATCATTAAAGTGTCTCTCTGCCTTTGGGGACACAGTCCCTTGCGCCTGTGAGGAGTGAGAGGGAAGCCTGACGCCATCTCAGCTCTCCAGTGGCGCTGTTTGTGGCCGGCTCCCGCCCGTCGAGCTGCGTGACCGTGGGAACATTTGCGGAGGCTCTGGGCCGCAGGCCTGGATGCCTCGTGCCCATACAAACCGCATCAGGACGCAGAGCCAAGCGGGGCCAGCCCGCTGTTCGAGTTCATGGCCACGGGCATTCCCTTTGCCCCGAAGGACGGCGGGACCCTCCTGGCACACGTTTGATGGCATCTGGAGACCCCCAAACAGTCTCGGGGAAATCGTCGGGGACTTTGCAAATGCAGGGCATTCGCGGAAATCCAGGCGATGTCAGATTGCGTGGGCTGGAGGACTGATACCTGTCTTCTGCTGACACCCAGGCAGAGGCAACCCTGGATGCTGGCGCCAGACAACCTGATTTACATAATCGCTAGGTTCTTGAGTGAAGTGAGGCTTAATTTCACTTCTAGATGTTAAGACTCTTCTGCTTATTACTTCGGGTCTAAGGGTCCTCAAAAGCGTGTTTTATCAACCGCTCAGCAACAGACGCTCCGCTCGACTCTGAGGGCCGCCGATCAACATGCAGACCCCACCCCCGGTCCTGAAAGAGCTCCTTTCATCTCTGAATTTGATTAAACTGGCTTATTAGTAGCCTGTGTATGTTAAAGACTCTCACATTTCCGTGAAATCTGAAAAAAAACTCTGTGGAAGAGATAAATGTACTGAACAGAAAATTCCTGAAAATCATTAGTTTGCAGGACTGTCTTAGACAAATTGTTTCATGTCTAATAAGCCCAATTATGAGTATTTTCTCACAGATTGTATTGATGGAGAAAGGTTTCCATGGCGTGAAAAATGGTCTCCATATTCAAGAGTCAATGAGTACTGAAAGTCCCTTTCTCTTTCATCTTTGTTAAATATTTCACCATTTGGTTAGGGAAGGTTTACATCTTCATCGTAAATCTTTCAGAAATAGGTCTGTAGAAATTGTCAAGCAGATTCATATTATTGGCACTATTAGTTTTTACAATTACTTCCAGGTTGTTATCGGAGGAGACAGAGTCACCCACGTATTAGAACTTGAACTCTGAAACTATGTCTGTCTGCATTTCCAAGTCCCGGCTGTGCTTCCGTTTCATCCGGGGCGGCTTACGATGCGGACTGAGGAAGCGTGGCTCTGCATCTGAAGCCTGAGGAGGCCCGAGGGTTCTCTGTCCCACGCAGGCAGTGCACTGAAGGGGGCTGTGCTGGACACGCCCGTCCACGTGGCTCGGCTCCCGCTCCTGACCTCAGGCCCCTGCGTATGTCCACGGCCACGTGCAGTGGAGGCCTTGGTTAGTGGTTTCTCATGATACACCAGAATATTACAGTGACACATTTTTTTAAAAAAAATGAGTGTCTCACCTTCAGATGGACAGAGCCGAGGAATGAAAACAACCTGTGTCTGCCTGGGGTCATTGTCCACCCCCGTGTTTGAACGAGAGAAACCACCTCCAGTGACACTGAGGAATGAGGTGAGGCACTGGCCTGCACCAGCCGAGGGGGCCTCTGTCCAGCCTACCTGATTGCTAACTGGCGGGAAGGGTCACAGCCCTGGCCGAGCCCAGGCCAGCGAGGTTGAGCTCAGAGAGAGTCACGCAGGACACTCGCAAGTGTCCACAAGTCTGACGCCAGTGTCTGCGTCTGATCCATGGGACAGAGTCACATCTCGTATTGAAAAGGGTGATCGGAATCGTAGACGTCACAGAAGTCATGGGACGGAATTCTTGGGAGCTGTGGAACTCACTGAGCATAAAACCCCAGTCTTGGGATTTCCCCATTTTCTGACCAATAGAAATTATTTCATCCTGGAGCGGTGGCAAAGGAAGTGATACTCTTTCACAGCCAAAAAAACCCCACAGCGTTTTCTTCAGTACATAAGGAGATGCTTCCTGCCCACATTATGATACTCAGGTGACACTTTAGGGGTCATCTTTATGACACCACTGTGTGTAATTATCACGACTATGAGGACACGCACGAGAGCACCTTGCTGTCCCCCCTCCCTGGGACCCGAGGTACAGCAATGAAGCTGCACGTATTTCTGTGTGAACACGCCTGTTACACGGCCTTTGTGGCTGTTTTATTGATTTCCTCTTAGCGACTGCAGTGACGGGGCAGCATGGGCCCCCAGTCAGCGCCGTCCCGAATTTTTATTCAGAGAAGATTGAATTCTGCATCAATAGACTAAACTAGGCCACATCTGGTGCTATCAGACAAATGCAATAAACCTTTTTAAAATCGCCGTGTATTTTCATTTCCCACTTGCAGGCAAATTGGCTTCCTATTTGGATAAATGTGTGCCCTATTTATAGTTAAAGAATAAGCACGTTAAATCAGTATTGTTCTTCTTAATTTCATTTCTCAATTACGGGGACATTGGTATCACTTGGTGTCGGTTGCAGGTGCACAGCAGGCGGGTCAGACAACACGCCCTTTGCGAAGTGACCCCGGTATTCCAGCACCCGCCGGGCACCTTGCGGACTCAGCACTCTGTTACTACGTTCTGAGTCCTTCTCAATCCCGTCCCCCTTCCCACCCAGCCCCTCTGGCACCCATAAGTCTGTTCTCTGTGTCTGTGAGTCTGTTTCTATTTGGTTTGTTTGCCTGCCTTGTTCTTTGTATTTCACGTAGAAGTGAAATCACATGGTATTGGTCTTTGCCTGACTGACTCATTTCATTCGGCATCATGCTCTCCAGCGCCACCCCTGCTGGGCAAATGTACGAGCTGCTTCTTTCTCTCTGCTGCGTAGAATTCCACTGTGTGGATGTACCACAGTTTTTTTATCTACTCCTCTGCTGATGGGCACTTGGGCTGCTTCCAAATCTTGGCTCTTGTAAATAATGCTGCAGGGAACATGGGGGAGCTCATATTGCTTCAAACTGGTGTTTCGGGGTTCTTAGGATCTATTCCCAGAAGGGGAGTCATTGCATCATCAAGCAGTTCCATTTTTAATTTTCAGAGGACCCTTCACGCTGTTTTCCATAGTGACTGAGATAAGTTAGAAAATATTTGCTCTGAAAGATCATTGGAGAGTCTGCTTTTTCATCAACGAGGAGAGCTGGTAGTGTGAGATAATTCCTTAAGTTTCTGAGTATCCAAAAACAGTTCAGTAATTTAGGTGCTTGTTTCTTTGTGGGTTTGTATTATTCTTTTAAACAAAAGAGCTGGCCCCACAGACACGTGGAGATAGTCCCCCATCCGCATGGTGAGGACAGGGGTCTGGGCAGAGAAAACACTTCTGACGTGACCGAGCAATGTCACTCCTGGGTGTTGACCAAGAGAAATGCAAACATGTCCACTTGGGTGTGTGTAAGTCTCTCTGCATAAGATCCCCAACGAGAAATGATTCAAGAGCCCACTGATGGCAATCAGATAACCCTGGTGTGGCCTCTCCTGCGGCCTCTCTCCTGGCTTGTTGGCGGCGTCTTCTCCTTTGTCCCTCCCTCTCCCTACAAGTCCTGCTGACTTAAAGCCCCATCACGATGGCCTCATTTAACCCTAATTAGTTCCTTCAAGGCCCCTTCCCCAGACACAGCCACATGGGAGGGGCAGGGCCCCAGCATGTGAATTGTGGGGAGACACAGTCCCGTCCATGGCCACTCTAAGGAATTGCTGGTTAGTAAGTAGTTGATTCAGTGTCCCATTCCCGTAAAAAGACTCACTCTGTGGGAACCCATGCTACCGAGGCAGGGCAAGCCACATGCTCGCATGAGATGCCATTAGTGTGTGAGACAGATGCCAGCACATGTGCCCGAGCAGACGACGTGCCAGCTCGCCCAGCCAAGTGTCTGTGGGCAGAGCCGAGACCCTGTCCCAGCGGCCCCACTGGGCCCACTCTGATGCTCAGATAATTGGACAATCAAAGGCCCAAATGCTGCACCTCATTGTAGCGCGAAGTTGAAAAAGCAGCCGAGGAAAATGTTTGAATTTTGCATCACTCAGCATCCGTCCCCATCACCAAGTGACGCTTGTAAAGCCGGCAGATGATACATATCTCAGTAGGCATGGCAAAGTGAGAGTATTTGTCCTGGGTGTGATGTAGTTGGTGTTGTCCAGTAACATTTAGTGGAGACATTAAACATAAAATATGTGTCTTAGAAAAGGGCATTTGCCGCCGATCCAGCCTGGAGAAAAACTGGCTGTGAAACCCGTTGGCGGAAGGGCCGTGTTTAAGTTCTGGGGCTGGTAACCACAGGTGCCACGTGCGGGAAAGCCGGTAGCTTTCGTTCCGGTCCAGTTCGTGTCTTCTTGGGAAAAATACCGACAACGGGCCAGTCATGTGTGAATTCTGCTCCCTAGTTTCTAAAATCGAAATTGGCCTTTTTTCTTAAATACACACGCCTTTCTCTTCCTGAGGACCAGCCATCCAAATCTGCTTCGCAGTCAAGGGCGTCCCCTGGTTGGAAGCAGGCAGGTCAAAGCTCACCTGTGTGCTGCCGTCCGGGCCGGCCAGCGGCCCCTCGAGGCGGCTTCTTGGTCTTTATGGGAGAATTCAGAAAGGAAAGAAACTAATAAAACGACTCTTACTTCTTACCCAATTCATGATTTTTCTACCTATGTAAAAACCATTCTAGTATACTCACATTTTGTCTAAATTAACATGTCTCAATTTACCTTTCTTTAACTTTTAAATGTATTCCCCAAATAATTGGAAGACACATATTTCTATTTTCCTCTCTGAAAACTAAAGACAAAGTAACGAAGTACCCAGACACGGCGCCGGCTCCCCGGCGGACCCGCGGCAGGGCCTGCGCGTGCCGGGCGTCCCGCACCCTCCGCAGCGGCGGAGGGATTGCCGGGCCGCAGACAACCCAGGCGCCCTGCGCGCGCACAGCACCTGCTGCTGACGGCGGTTCGAGTCCCGCGCAGGAAGGAGGGGGTGGTTCTCCGTCCCTGGGAAGGCGGGCTGGCCTTGCACACACGCACCACTCGGTCAGGGACGTGGCGTGTCTTCTCCACGGTTGGCTGCGCTTCGGGTTCCCGTCACGCTCGCCCTGTTTACAACCGAGTTTGCAAAACGCATGCCGCGTTTCAACCCTGAGCAAGGATCGCTTACGAAGGACGCCCGACCTGGGGGCCCTGTCCCGCCCAGCACGCCCTCCGTCAGCCCCTTTCCCTTCGGGCTCCATCTGGCTGCCAACGGCCTGTCTTTGAAATTACGCTCATTTTAAATTTGGGGGGTTTTTGCCTCCAAATAATGTAACCCCCACGAGAGCACGGATTTTTGTCTTCTTTGCCTGCTAACCTCGTTTCCCAGAGCAGGGCCTGACCCGCAGTTGGCCTTGCAAAAGAAAGCTTTGCCTGAATAAATGCGTCGCTTGTTGTAGTTAAAACATTCCGAGTAGTTCACGTGGAAGGCAGAGCTGTGCTGCCTTGTCTGGGTGGTTGGGCGCCTCTGCTCCACAGTCCACGTTTTCATGGAAAAAGGTTTGATTCTGCATGTTTTTTTTCTTTAATTTGGAGGCCATATCTATATATATTCATTTTGTTTCATCAGTGGGTTTTAACATGAGTTAAAGGGAAGCGTATCCCAGCAGACGCACGGGTGCAAACATTCAGCAGGGAATGAACAGTCCCGCCTGTGCCATTTGCATCAGGAACCCGTGGGCTAAGCAGGGCCAGCGTTGGAGTCTGGGTGACACCTGTGGGGACAGGCAGCCAGCCCGTGGGCCTCGACGTGTCTGCACCTCAACACCCGGGTCCCTTAAAAGACGACGCATTAAGTACCTTTCTCTCAAGTCTAAGTTACGCCTTTTCTGGATTTTGTCATTAAACGTGGATGAGTGGAGGACCCTTTCCCAAACTTTCCCAAACTGCTTATGGAAATAATGCTGAGACCAGTGAGCATGGCCCCTGAGTCCGTTTTCTGGATGGTCGAGGCTGTTCCCTGTGATTGTTCACTGTCTGCTTCTCTTTCCCATTTTCAGAGATTGAGAAGGGGGGCTGCGGGGACCCTGGCGTCCCTGCCTACGGGCGGCGGACGGGCAGCAGCTTTCTCCACGGTGACACGCTGACCTTTGAGTGCCAGGCGGCCTTTGAGCTGGTGGGGGAGCGGGCCATCACCTGCCAGCGCAACAACCAGTGGTCCGGCAACAAGCCCAGCTGCGTGTGTGAGTGCCGCCCGGCGCGGGGGGGCGTTTTGGGGGGGCGGTCTTGGTGTCCTGGGTCAGCTGCCAGCACCGCACCATGCACGGCCGTCCTCCAGTGCCCCCCACTGGGGCGTGAGAGGCACCTACAGGGCGACAGCCATCAGGGGCCTGGGCAGGACCCATGGGGGGGCGTGTCAGTGACTGCTGCATCCTCAGAGCAAAGGGTTGCGACCAGGACAGAAGGGCTTCAGGGCCCACTTACGAACAGGGGTTTTTGTAATTAAACACATTAATGGTCGGAAGGTACACATGAAATGATGTGGGATGAGAAGCAAAACCACTCCCTAGGAATAAATCCAACAGGTGCTTTGTACAAAAAATAAAAAAAATAAAAAAAATTATATGTATATGAGTGTATATACACACATACATATATATGCATTTGTGTGTGTGTGTGTATATATATATATATATGAGATTTTCAGTACACATCCTTAAAAGCAAATTTCCCAGAAGATTGTTATAGCGTCCACCCTGAACCTGGTCTGATTTTCCACGGTATCCCTTACCGGTAGTTACGCTGCAGCTACTAAGCTCAGTAAACAGCTCACCAGGCCACACGCAGGCTCCAGGGTCGGCTGGCATCGGAGGAGCCTGACGTGAGCTGCTGCCGACTCCCGGCAATGGCTCCTGTGGTACAAGCGGAGCTTCTCACGCTGACCTCCGAAGGCAGAGCCGGTGACGGCAGTGTCACTCTTCCCCACCGGTCTCAGTCCCCTGGACGGGATCAGGTTCCCATCCAGCCTGGGCGGGGCTCCCTGCAGGCTCTGCTTGCGCTGCACGTGACGGAATGTTCTAGTTACAGCCAGGGGCCAGAGATCAGGCTGTGGTCCACAGTTAGCCATTGGAAGAGCCGGACAGGCCTGCGGGGGCAGGGGCGGTTTCCCCGCCCAAGTGCCCCATGGTCCATCTGCTCCCGGCACCGGGCGAGGGACACCGCTTTGTGTCCCCGCAGTCTCCTGCTTCTTCAACTTCACCGCGTCCTCGGGCATCATCCTGTCCCCGAACTACCCCGAGGAGTACGGGAACAACATGAACTGCGTGTGGCTGGTCATCGCGGAGCCGGGGAGCAGGGTCCACCTCATCTTCAACGACTTCGACGTGGAGCCTCAGTTCGACTTCCTGGCGGTCAAGGACGACAGCGGCTCCGACGTGACCGTCCTCGGCACGTTCTCGGGCAACGAGGTGCCCTCCCAGCTGGCCAGCAGCGGGCACGTGGTGCGCCTGGAGTTCCAGTCCGACCACTCCACCACGGGCCGTGGGTTCAACATCACGTACACCAGTGAGTGCGTCCTGCACGCCCACCCCCCGCGGAGCAGGCGCAGGGGGTGGGGCTGGTGCTCAGAGGGGCTGCAACTGTATTAACGGGATGAGAATAGCTGGACTGTGTGTCATTATCCCGATAACCAAAAATATACCATTCTGTTCAGGTCGGTGTGTCAGTCACTCCTGGAGGAAGGCCTGAATCTCTCATGTCCCTTTTTTCTCTTTCTGGCCTTCTTTTCTTCCTTCCTTCCTTTGTTCCTTCCTTCCTGCATCTCTTCCTTCCCTGCCTCTCTTTCTTCCTCCAGTCCATCCACCCACCTACCTGTCCACCCATCTATTCACTCACCCACCTATGTGTCCTCTCTGCAAAGACAGACAGACAAACAGACCTCAATGCAGGAGCAAGGAATGCGGCCTTGAGGCCGGGAGCCCTGACTGAGCTCCCCGGCGCCTGTCTCATGTACCCCTGGGGACCTGGGACAAGACAGCTCACTTTTCTCCGATTCCTCATTTGCAACAGAGATCGTACTTAAGAACATCGACTTAAATGTATCATTGAGGGTATCAATCAAGATTAAAATGTTACCCATGAGTTATAACTCACGGACTGCTGACTTCTCCTGGGCATGGTGCCTCCCTTAACGTGACAGTAACTCCGGGGAGTGGCCTTGGCATTCCTCCAGCTGTAAATAAAGAGGGTCAGGCTCCTCCCACCATTGGAAGAAACTGCCCACAGGCAAGATGCTGCCGGGAGAACCGGGAGTCTGCCAAGATGCGTCTGAACCCAGATCTGAGGAGCGCAGTCAGGCTTAGATGCTCCCAGAGAGTGGTCACATCTGTTTCTCCCTCTCTCCGCCCCCCATCTATCTGTCTATATATACCCTGTGTATTTAATGTCTTCCTCTATGGTGAATAGATGAACAGGTGACTGAAATCTAGGACGAAAAGCAGTGTTATCAGTAGTTCCGTGTCCTTTCTGGGTGCACATACGCACTATTTGAGTGCATTTCCCTTTTCCTTTTCAGCATTTGGTCAAAACGAGTGCCACGACCCCGGCATCCCCATCAATGGGCAGCGCTTCGGGGACCGGTTTCTCCTGGGGAGCTCGGTCTCCTTCCACTGTGACGACGGCTTTGTGAAAACCCAGGGCTCCGAGTCCATCACGTGCACGCTGCAGGACGGGAACGTGGTCTGGAGCTCCACCGTGCCCCGCTGTGAAGGTGCGTCCTGGGTCCCCGCTACGTAAACCAACCCACGAGGGTGCCGCTTCCCCGGGGGCAGCCCCGTGACAAAGTGCACAGACCGGGGCCCAGAAGGCAGAGGCGGCGGTCTCCCAGGCCCGGAGGCTGGATGTCCGGGCCCTTCAGGGGCTGGAGGGAGACCGCGCGCCAGGTCACGTGTGTGTGACAACTGGCTGTCTGCCGGCCACCTCTGTGGTTCCTTTCTCCCTGCGGGGTGCACCTGTGTCCCCACTTCCCCTTCCTCTAAGGACACGGGCACATTGGATCGGGGCTTACGCCATCTCGCCTTAAATAACTGCATCTACAACAACCTTGTTTGCAAATCAGGCCACATTCTGAGGGCTGGGACCAGGAGTTCAAAATATGGACGCAGTGTGGGGGCGGGGCACATTGTTCAACCCACAGGAGCGACCCATAGGAGTGGTTTTCAGTTAATCACTCTGTCGCCCTTAATGGAGTTGACACAGATGGCACCTAATTTTCTGCTCGGTATTTTGGCTCTGGTTACCTAGGTTTTAAAAAAAAAATGAAACTAGAACAAAACAGTAACCACAATGAGGGGGACATTTATTACCCCTAATGTTCACCCAAGTAAAATATGTTTACCGGGATAAGACTCACACCTTCCGCATGAAAACGCACAAAGAGTGAAGGAAAGCTTTAAAAAAAAAAAGTGCCTCCAGCAAACACCCCAGAAGTTCAGACTATCAGTAGTGACCGTCTGGCGCAGTTTCAGGGCCACAGTAACGGGGGGAACAGCACACAGACTCCCTGCCCCCCACGCTCAGCCTCCCTCACTGTCGACATCTTCCAGTTTCGGGAGAGTGGATGAGCCACGCTGACACGCCAGCGTCACCCGGAGTCCACAGCTGACGTCAGGGTCACTCTGGACGTTGAAGTGTCTGCACGGCGGGCAGATGGGTAATGACGTGTCGCATCCACACTGTGACACACAGCTTGTAAGCCGAAGGTGAAATGCTGATCTTGGTCTGCAGCGTGGGCAAAGGTGTTAACAAGTGAACGGGAGGTGTTATTGGTGACGCCGCGGAGAGTCACGGTGTCATGGTGGGAATTCACATTATGGGGCTTCATTCTTTTCTTACCTTCTGAGCCCTAAGTTAGACTTCGGGACCCGTGACGTAAGGACACAGCCACGCAGCTGTGACCAGGTCTCTGTTCGGGAATGCGCGTGCGGTGGCACTTGTCCCAGCACACGTGGGAGGAGCTGCATTTACACAACAGAGAGTCAGTTACATCCACAAACAAGGACGAGACACGTCCTTCGCGAGGACTGCACCTCAGAGACGCCTGTTACACATTTCCTCACGAAAGACCAGGTGATGCAGCCACGTGCGTGTGACATGACATTTTGGATGTTCGTGCACATAGAATGTTCTAGAAAGTGAAGGGAGAGGTACCCACGCAAGGTGTTCATCCCGTTCCCGGGTGATTTTGCCCCGACGTTTATTTGCACTTGCTCCGTCGTCTTCCGTCAGCTGTGTCTCTTCTGTAATAAGACAAAGACCAGAATCATGCATCGGACGGACATAACCTGCGGTGGAGGCTTCTCCCTGGAAGGACCGGCCCCGCCTCCCAAACCCAGGGTCTCTCCAGGAAGGTGGAGCCCTTGCCAGCTGACCTGGGCGGTGGAGCGGGGTCCTGCTGGGGTGGCCACCTGTCGGGCACCCAGCCCTTCTCCAAAGTTTCCATCATCACCGTAATGACCAGAGTTATTTTAAGTCCACTTTGGCTGACTCTGTGAAAACCACCGGAAGGGGCCAGGTTTCCACCCTTCAGGAATTGTCACAACGATTCGGTGGACTGTGAGCGCCCCCCAGGGGTGGGAAAGGCATCCATCGAAGGGCAAGGAAACAGTGGATGAATTTTTAGTTTATCCATTTTATCATCTATTTTAAATGTGTGGCTCCTGTGTTTTACATTTTATCGGTGCTAATAAACGGTCGGGTTATCGTGAATAAGCAAACACCGTCTCGCCGGCTCTGAGACACGGAACTGCACTGCAGGATTTACCGGGCTGGCCGGCCTCTCCAGCCCAGCCTGTGGCCGCTGACCTGGAAGCAGGAATAAACAGTCCCACAAGCCCGCAGCTCTGGCCACGGGTCTTGCCATGCTGGGCGTGCCCACCTGCCACAGACACGCACGGTGCCTGTGAGTTCGGGCGGGTGCGCCCCTCAGCACAGCCGGGGAATGGATGGGGCACGCACAAGTGGCAGGTGACGGTTCATATAACGTCGGAGACGGAGGGAAAGCCCCGGAACAAGCTGTCCTCTGGTCGTCTGGAAGAAGCCCTCAGCCGAAGTTCAATGCAAACCCAGCTGTGGGCTGTTCGTGAGACTGCCCTCCGCACAAAGGGCGAGTTTAAATGAAAGATTTTTAAAGTTTATGTCACTGAGCACAGGCGACAGGTGAGAGAGGGCAGGTGGACGGGGCAGGGGGTCACTCCGATGACAGCTGAGCAGACACCCCATCAAAGCCCCTGCTGACAAGAAGAGAATCCCACCGCAGAGCTGCGCTGGGAGAGAGATGCCCCAGAGTGGAGCAAAGAGACAGAAACGAAATTAGAATGGGATGCTGAGGAAAATCAGCATGAGAAACAGCAATTCAATGTGACAGTGAGTTCTCCGTTCATGTTAATACGATAGACAAACCCCCTATGTTTCTGCTACGGAAACTAGGGAAAAAGATGTATAGGAATTTAGGGAAAGAAAAGATGGTGACCGTGGTGACAAAAATAACAATTTTATGTAATAATGAAACACGTTATTATTGACAACGACTTGATGTAAAAAGTGACAGGCTCGCAATAAAGCAGTTGTTTAAAAATCCAGGATGTGTATTTATTCTGGCAGAGTTTCCTGGGGGCCCATCCATGACAGGGGCAAGCTGCGTGGGTGAACGGTGTCTCTCTCCCCGTCCTGCAGCCGACCCGCCGGGTACTCCAGCCCAGCTCCACCTCCTTAGATCACGAGGAACCGCGGGAAAATAACAGCACACGAATGCGTCAGGAACTCCACTCCACAGCACCAAATCTGTAAAGAGCAACGGAAATCAGTGATTTCCTAGAAAAGCACAAATTACTTAAAAGTGTGAAATGTGCATGAGCAAAGCACCATAAAACGAGACCTGATGAAAGATTCAAGGCAGAAAAGGACACAGACACCCAAAGGCTGCCCAAGCAGCTTCTCCGTCCATCCGCACAGAGGGTTCGGTGTCGGGAGCACTCCCCGAGAACAGAAACGGTGGCTAAGTCCTGCATAGTATTTTACAAAGCCAGGACTGATAGAATAGATCCCAGCTGATCGTTTGCATCACAAACAGGGCCATAGAGAAAATACGTGTCATCAAGGAGGGCTTATTTTAGGAACACAGTACTGGGCAACGTGTCTCTGCAAGCAGTCAACAAATCCAGGGAGAAGAGCTCTGGAGAGACCTCTCTCCCAAGTCTGCGTTTCGTCCCCAAGCTTGGGAGTACCAGGGTCACTGTTGCCTGCTGCTGGGAGGCAGGGCCTCCGCCCAGCAGGGCTTCTCTGCCTGCCCCGGGGGTTGGTGAGTCCCGGTTCCGGCCAGTTAGGGTCGGCAGCGGTGGCATTCCACCCTGGCCCAGGCTCTTCACATCATCACTTGATACTTTAGGATGTAACTTTGTTGATGTGCAACATAGAGATTAACACGTCCATTTCAGCAGGATAAAGGGATACACGTGCCCAAGGACACTAAGTTATAAAGCGATGTGTAAAAGTCAAGACACTAATAAAAATAAGTGACGGCGTAGGCACATTCCACAAGATAGGACAACTCAAAAAAATGTGGAAAGCTTTCCGAAAGGAAACATGTTTCTGCATTTATGTGGGAAACAAGACTGAGAAAATACTCATCATGCAGACTTAGAAATATCTTATGCATCAAAAAAATTGTTTGAATCTGTATTTGCTGTCTGTCTTCCTCAGACAGCAGCTTTGGATAGTTCCTTAGCTATGCACACGTGTAATCATATGCTTCGTAAAATCTCAATGAGCTGAGTGTACTTGGGAGAAGGCTGTGCTCCAGCATTTGGAGACGGCAGCCCAGGAACGCAGGAGAACCTGCCTGTGCTGGACCGCGGTGGCGTGGCGAGCAGCGCCACACGGTCCCCACCTCGCTGACCCCTCCTCCCCTTTCAGCCCCATGCGGCGGACACCTCACAGCGTCCAGCGGTGTCATCATGCCTCCCGGGTGGCCAGGATATTATAAAGACTCTTTAAACTGTGAATGGGTCATCGAGGCGAAGCCGGGACACTCCGTCAAAATAACCTTTGATAGGTAAGGAAAAAACCTTGTCTTGCTTAATTTGGGCCTAAATGACCAATGTGTGCCTAATGTTTTTATTGACATGGTTCTGGAAACTTTGAAATGTGACCGTTCTTTGTTGGTTCCCCCAAAGGAGGTTACATAAACAGAACAGGCGCTTGGCTGAAAGGTTTTGTCCTTGAGCTTCAGCCTCCATGTCCCCAGTCCCCTGCAGCAGGGACATCCTGGCCACGGCCACCGCGGCCGGGCTCCTGTGGCTGCTGGTCCTGGCGTTTGGGACCTGCAGGTGGAGTGCACTCTGCTTGTTCAGCCGCACACGGCTCCTGCTTCGGACCCTTATGTTGCCTCAGGAAGCAAGAGAAACAGCTCTTCTCTCCCAGTGGTGGCCGCTGGAACCTGAAGGTGGCTTTCGTCACTGAAGCTGCAGTGACAGATTGATGGCCTGTTAATTATCTCTGGGGGAGACCACTGGAGTGTCGGCTGGCACAGCTACTCGGCAGTGTGTTTAATAGCCTAGAAACCAATCGTGCCTTCTGAACGTCTCACAGTGAAACATTTTACCTCTTGTCTCAACTGTGAGATCAGGTTGAAGATTAGAAACCAAAAATGATTGGAACGAACAGTGTGTTTTAAAATCTAAGGAGACATCATGTCTGGTGTTGCTCCAACAAGGAATGGCCTCCCCTTGACCTGGCGAGTACTGGGTTTTAATATTCAGAATATCATGAGGTCTCAAAAACAGGGAAAATTATTATGTTGTTTCTGTTTTTCACCCATTTTCTAACAACTGATGATAACCACACAGGGAAGGGTTTGAGCTGGAGTTGCATTATCTCTTCGTCATTCTCTGTATTTGAAGTCAGGGTTTGTGTGGCTCTTTATTTTGGTGGCATGATAATAACCTGCACAGGACAGTCTCTCGGAGGCGAAAGAACACTCCCGTGCCCGGTCTGTGGCGCTGGACCGCGGGCCCTTGCGCACCCCCTCACTCACTGGGACGGCATTAGCTGGCACGCTGTCCGCCCCAGCTGTCCTTCAAGAAAGACAGGAAACTCTGTGCAGAAATTCCCAGTGAGGTTTATTCCGTACTTATCCACGTTTTTTGGAATTTGAACTCAGATAACCGAGAAGCCACAGGGCTTCAGAGAACATCGGAAGAGTAAAGGATAGGATTGCGGGATTCGACCCAGACGCCCAGCCTGCGGGCTCGCCCCAGCTCCGCCACGTGGTTCCCGTCGTCTGGATTCCTCTTTAGGGAAGATGGGGTGCGGGGCCCCTCCTAGGTTAGCTGGAAGAGCACATCCTCATGCATCAGCACCAGGAGAACTCCAGGACCCCTACGGCGAGCGGGGTCACGAGTCCTCCCCCCGCCCCCCCCACACTCCCACCCCCCGACCCCGTGCAGCTGAGCCCCCTCCTCCCCTCCCACCTCCTGCCCACACATGCGCACTACCAAGTGCAGAGGTGCCTGTGCGTTTTCCTCTGAGTGATCCGGGCCCCCCAGGACCCCCCCCCACAAGTTCGAGGTTCCCTGGGGCCCAGCCGGACCCTGGAACCAGGCCAGCCCTGCGAGCCCCGCTGGGCACGTTAGCAGGTTATCTCGGTGCCTGGAGGACGCGAGTGGGGACAACTGTGCATGTTTATATCCCGCTGCCCGTTTTCCCGAAGCGCCAGGTCCTCCTTGGAAGACCGATTCGGCGCTTCCTGGGAGCCGCCCTCGCTCTGCGGGTCTTTAAAGCGGCGCTGACGCAGCGCTCGGCTGGTCTCTGGAGACCCGAGCCAGTTCCCGCAGCTCCGGGGGCGCGGCCCGTCTCCATGAGGAGCGTCGGGGCCACGGGCTGCCCTTGCTCGTCCGTCCCGCAGCGGAGCGGTGCCCGCGGCCCTGCCTCTTTTAGGGCGTCCCTCGCCGAGCTCCGCGGGGGATGGTGAAAGTGACCGGTTTTTACTATTGTTGATTTTTGATCTAGCCAGCCTTCTGGTTTTCTACATCATTTTTTATCCGACAGTTACCGTTGATATACCACAGGATACTAGTTTCGGGCGCGCACTCCAGTAACCCCCCAGGGGGTCAGCCCCACAAATCCTGCCCCCCCCCCCACCTCGGACACCGCGCCGAGCTGCCAGAGTGCCGTGCGCTGCTTCCTCGTTTAGGGGGGCGACTCTGGCGGAGGGTGGTTTTATTTCGGAGCTGGTCACCGCCCCAGTTAGTGTCTCCGAGGTTACAGACAGGGCCCTCGGTAAGAGCAGGGATGCGGGGCATAACTTCACTTGTAGAGAAAGTCCTTCCTTAAACATCATAGGTGTTCAAGTTCGTGCGAGCACACAGAACTGCACTTCCTGCATCTGTGTGGCTGCGCACGGGTGTCTAGCCGACGACGAAGCTGTTACAGGCGTGTCTGTAAGTGAACACGGCCGCGCGCGTGTTGCTTTTCTGACTGATGCCCACGCGCAGGTTCCAGACGGAAGTCAACTACGACACCCTGGAGGTGCGGGACGGGCCGGCCAGCTCGTCCCCGCTGATCGGCGAGTACCACGGCACGCAGGCGCCGCAGTTCCTGCTCAGCACCGGGAACTCCCTGCGCCTGCTCTTCACCACCGACAGCAGCCGCGCCAGCGTGGGCTTCCTCATCCGCTACGAGAGTGAGTCCGGTCCGGCCCCGCCTGTGCGCTTCCTGCCAGTGGGTCCCGTCCCCCTGTGCTGCATCCCCGTATGCCGCCCCCCCCCCCCGTGCCTCTGTTCGCGTGCACCCCGTCCCCCGTGCGTCTGTCCCCACGCGCTTCCAGCTGGGTGCCAGGTGAGCTCAGGACAACCGGCACAGTCCTGGCGTGCAGGAAGCTCTGCACCGAATGATCCCAAGAACCAGCTGGAACATAAAAGATTTAAAAGGCGGCGAGAGGTGAGAGATGGAGACAGAAACTGAGACAGGACTTGGACTTCATTCAGTGTGTCCCGATTTCTTTTCAAATGAAGGAAAGTGAAATTCAGAGGCAAACGGGATATTCAAGTTTGCGCTATTAGGTATCACCTGGTAAACAGTGTAACAATGTACATCTCTCCAAAAGATCGCGGTCACGCGCCAGGAAATACTTTTTACGCGCGGATACACTATTGTAGCCCCTGGCGTGTGGTTCCAGGACAGACGAGGCCTGGGGAGGTTTCCCGTGCGGCGCGGCCCGGACCTTCTTTCCCCACCACCCAGGAAGGTCCCAACGCAGTGCGCTTTCTCCGGGCTCACAGGTGTGACCCTGGACTCAGACTCCTGCCTCGACCCCGGGATCCCCGTGAACGGGCGGCGGCACGGCAGCAGCTTCGGGATCAGGTCCAAGGTGACCTTCAGCTGCGACCCCGGCTACACGCTCAGCGACGACGAGCCGCTGGTCTGCGAGCGGAGCCACCAGTGGAACCGCGCGCTGCCCAGCTGCGATGGTAGGCAGCGCCTGCGGGCGGCTCGAATGCGCGCGGAGACACACGCGCAGTTGCCAGGTGTGGGGGGCGGGTGTGTTCCAGGGGCGGTGGAATGCGGCTGAGGGGGTTTCTGGTTGGCGCGGTGCACACGTTACACCACCATCCCCGTTGAACATGAGAACCGCCTCCCGCAAAGGATTTCTAGCAGGTGGAGCGCGGGTTTAGGTCGTAAGACAGACTATCACGGGCTGCCCGTTGGCTCCATCCCACCGAGCCCTCCGACGCACGGTGCTGAGCTGCACGTGTGAGCTGCACATGTGAGGCGTGTGGAAAACGTGCAGATGACCCCTCCTCGGCCCTGGTCTTCCTGGGGCCCGGGACCTGCCCCGGCGACCTCTGCTGTGCAGCGCAGCCGGTCCCGGCGCCCCGACCCCAGCCCTGAGCTGCTGACGCCGCCGCCTCCCGGGTCGGTCGGCTCCCGCGCGCTGCGTGGGTCTGCCCGTTCCCACCCCCCTCCGTCAGACCCGCCCCCGCGCAGACTCGGCACCCAGTGCACACGCCAGTGTTTCTGCATGGTGTCTGGTTGGCACCAGGCCTCACGCATCCGTCACGCACTAGTTCACCATCAGGCCGCCGGGCCCCAGCACCTTCACCCTCAGTCACGTCGCGCACAGGCTTAAGACCAGTCACCCCTGGTCCTCCTTTCTCGTCGTGAACTCCCCCCTCCACGCGGGGAATGAGGACGCCCTCCCGGCTCTACCCCCAAACCCCGGCCAGGCGGGACCACAGCCCACTACCTCCTTGGCCCGGGGCGCTGTCCAGGGTCCTGACTCCTTACTGGCCATGCTGCCCTGTTCTCGTGGGGCGGCCGACCGATTAAATAAATGCCCCGCAGTGCATCGCGTTCTAGCCGCCGCTGCGACCCAAACGCCACGGTAACATTGTCTTGCTATTTCCAGCCCTCTGTGGAGGCTACATCCACGGGAAGAGCGGGACGGTGCTGTCTCCGGGGTTTCCGGACTTCTACCCGAACTCTCTCAACTGCACGTGGACCATCGAGGTGTCCCACGGGAAGGGTAAGGGGCTCCACGCAGATCCGGACGCGCGGCGCAGTTCACGCGACAGACGCGGGGGAGGAGTGGGAGGTGCTGACGCGCGAATGAGCGAGATAACAAGTCTCACCGCGTCTGTCGCCGTTTATGGGTTCCTGTTTGTAAGATTTTAGAAGATCGGTGGTGTTTAAGTGACTAGTGCTGCCCACGAAGGTCGATTTCTCGTCTGCTCTCTGGGTATCAGATCAAGTGAACGCGAGCTTGGAAATCGGGTACAGTGGAGAGGAAAGGGGCAAAGACTGTCAGCTGTGAATATCGGTTAAATGGAAGGAAATAAGGAGACGTGAACTGAGCTTCTAATTCCCGTGGAAGGTCTGGGACGCCTCTTTGCACGGGCGTGTGTGCGAGTTCCAGGACCAGTGCTTGCGATGAGTAACTTGCATTCACACAAGCCAGACAAGACTCGCGGAACGGCTCACATTCACTCACGTCATGGGCGCCCACAGTGCAGACCAGGGAATGTCCATTTCATACAAGAAATAAGTTTAGGAACATGCGGTTTAGGAACGGATTTTTTTTTGTATGTCAGAACTTGCCATTTTTCACAAAGTAATTTGGAATTTTGATCACATGAGTATTACGCAGACTCTGTCTTTCCACTTAGAGCTGAGCTCTGCTTGATGCTACCTTGACATACTTTGTTTCATGTGCTCAGTGACACTACGCCCTCCTGAATGTGTGTTAAAAAGAGTGTGGCCTTGAAGGAAATTAAGAGGAAAGAGAAAACAAATTATGAGTGACCAAGGTTTTGTCATTATAAATACAAGTATTTGCATCCAAAAGAAGGTATTGCTAGCGAATGCCATTGATTTGGCTCCGGGAATGGAGAAACCATGCTCTGTGTGCATAGTTGATGGGGCCCATCGGCCAGGGGCCGCGGGCTGGGGTTCTGAAGATGACCCCCGCCCCGGTATGTAGGTTTATGCACGGAATGGCCAAGCACAGGTTTTCTAAAGGGCACATGTTCAGTACAAATGGGAGAGCTTCCAGTTGCTCCTCTCTTCTGCTCTCCCTCAGGGCTGGGTGACCGGGGCTGCAGGCAGCCTGCTGTGTGTCCCCCTCCCTGTCTCACCGCCACATCTCTGTCTCCCTCCTACGTCCGCATCTGCATGTCCATCTGTGCCTGTCTCTGTATCTGTATCTCCATCCGCATCTGTATCTGCATCCGTATCTATGCCTACATCTAACTTTACACTTATATGTACTTTCACATTTATTCATTTTTGCTGTTTATTCTGCTTATTTCTTTTATTCTTAAATCAACTTTCTTTCCCCTCATTTTATGTATCTTCATTTTTAAACTTCAGGGATAGGTTTACATGTTAAGATTAAATTTTGAGTCAAGACTGATGTCTCTGAGCCCAGGAGAAATTATCCCTCTGCAGCTGGGCTTCCTCTCCCACTCTCTGTCTGGCTCTCATCTCTCTCTCTCTCTCTTCCACCGCCCCCCCCCCCGCCGTGTCCCAGGTGTTCAGATGATGTTCCACACCTTCCACCTGGAGAGCTCTCACGACTACCTCCTGGTCACGGAGGACGGTAGCTTCTCGGAGCCCGTGGCCCGGCTCACAGGCTCGGTGCTGCCCCACTCCATTAAGGCAGGCTTGTTTGGAAACTTCACCGCCCAGCTGCGCTTCATTTCCGACTTCTCCATTTCCTACGAGGGCTTCAACATCACATTTTCAGGTACACTGGGCTTTCCCGCCGCTTCCCGCAATGGCAGTGCCTGCCGAGTGGGTGGCTCTGTGTGCAGCGTGTGGGCGTGGGGGGGCAACTACAGAGAAGGGGGGTAGATGAGCAGCATTAACTGTTGGGGGAGGAGGCTGAGCAGCCCTGGAGCAGGAAGACGTCTGTGCGGCACCCACAAACGTCACTTGGCACGCTCTCGATGGAAAGTAGGTAGCACCACTCTCTTTTCCTGAAAGGCCCTTCTCCTTCACTCCTGGTCATCAGCTTTCTCAGAAGCCCTGTGGGCACGGTCCTTATCGGGAGGCCTGTTTGGGGCCCCTGCGCTCCAGTCACTTCGGCTCCTGCCCTCTGGAGGCCGACGCTTGCACTTCACCTTCAGGTGAAAAAAGTGTGAACTCACACAAATGAGGACGAGTCTCTGCTCTACTTTCATGCAAACACATAGTCACAAAACGATATTCCAAATTAAGTAGCCTTTTCCTTTTCAGTCATCAGACATGGATAATGTCTGGGAAGGCTTTGTATTGCTTCAGACATTATCTGTACGGGTTCAGTTGTTTCATTGGAATGGTTCCATGAATGGTATGAGTATTTTTTTACGGATGAAACAATGCAGACACTGAACTGATCAAACGCGTACGAGATAAACCTAATAAATAACACAAGTACTTGGTGCTCCAAGAGCACACGATGGCCAGGCCACCACCGTGTCCCAGGGAGACCCAGACAACAGGGAGGGACTCGCTGCTCCGGTTATGGTTATCCACGACCATCAGCAATACCAGCGTCTGATGTCCTTCTCACGTGGCAGTCACCCAGTGCCCTGCTCACGGGCGGTTTCTTCCACCCTTCAGTTCCCAGAACCCCTTATTGACTCCTGATGCCACGGAGCAGTCTCTGTTGCCATGTCTGAGCATTTACCACAGCTCCTGTTCTACAGACACAGCTCTGGGGAGAGAGGTGTTGCTCCCCCCTTCACCTCACCAACGGCACTTCCTGTGCCTCGTACATTGTAGGCATTGATTGCTGGATACTTAATTGCTAAATATTGCATGATCACTAACGCTATACCGAGTAAAATCTGTCTTTTTCTTGGCTTGAGGGAGGTGGCACTGAGAAGTTGAAATAGCATCTAAAAGAAAGGTTTCTTATGGATTTTAAGATGCTCTGAACTGTTTTATGCTTCCTGTAATTAGGACCAATTGCCATTTATTTTAATCTGACTGTTGACTTTCCCTGGTGTTTCATTGCATTTGTGGGGTTTTTAGATCATGCTCAGACTGCTTGATTTCTTGCAAATTTGCCATAATCGATGGTAATCATAAAATCGGCCACTTCTTACATTAAAGACGTAAGTGTTCTGAACACTGACACCTAAACCCCTCTCTTTGTACACTCTCCCTCGGTGGGTCTCAGTGATGCCACCGTGAGGACACGGCTCCCCTCTGTCCCAGCTTGCACCATGGTCCAAAATGAATTTGAATACAATGATCAAGAACAGAAGGCATCGGGGATGCAAGTTCACAATCATCTCTGTCCAGGGGCGTCCAAACTTTTGGTGTCTCTGGGCCACACCTTAAATACACAAACACTAACGAAAACAGATGAGCAAACACAAGGTTTTAGGTAAACTTGTGACTGACTGTTGGGCCGCATCCATAGCTGTCCTGGGCTGCAGGTGGCCTGCAGGCTGCGGGCAGGACTCCCCGCCCCGTAGATCTTTCTCTCGAGTCTGCGCACTTCCCATCCGTTCGCATCACCTGTGCCTGGGCGCTGCCACTCCCTGCCCGGAGCCGGCTGTCAGCCTTTTGATCACCAGAAACCGAGTGCAACTCCAGGACTCTCTGCTTTTATAAACTCCCTGAAAAACAAACTAGCAAACAGCAAGAGCAAAACCCACTTTTCAGGGTCTTCGAAGCGGTGGGGGAAGTTTGAAAACCCTGTTAAATGTTCAGATGAACGGGGAACAGTTCTGAACACATGGAACAGTCTGTTTGCTCCTGGAGCGCAGAGCGTGGCCTGCGGTGCCCCCACGGGGTTCCGTGCCCTTGGTGCTGCACCACGGGCTCAGACACACGTCTTACAAATCAACGCGCCTTTGACAGCCGAGGCGGCTTTAGGGTAAACCTGTTCTTTGGATGAGCCTAAGGAATAATGCCATAGGGACAGTTTTTTCCTTGAAACAGGCTGAACATTGCCCTCAGTGCCATGTGCATGAGGCAGGCGGTGTTTTACGTGTTCACGGGGCTCGGAGAAGAGATGCCCACACATGGAGTCCCGGGGGCAGGGCCCTCGGACAAGCGGACGCTGGACTGCGGGGGGGTGCAGGGCAAGTTCAGGGGAGAAGCAGGTCGCTGTAGTCCGAGCCGTGTCCTTGCGGGGATCAGGGCAGGACTTTGGGGGCTTGTGTCGCGTGTTAGCGAAGCCACTGGCGGGATTCGGCAGAGACGGACGTGCTCTGACCTTCTCCAAAGCTCGCTCTCAGCCCCGTGCAGCTCGCAGCAGGGAAGTTGGGTGCCCCGCGCCGCAGCCCCAGGAGAGGGCAGGTGCCTGGCTAAGGTGACGGCGCTGTGGAGGGAGGACGGGAGGTGTGGAGTGAACGGAGAGAGGCGTCCAGGCCTCTGCCCATGTGAAGGAGGAGCTGACCCTTCACACAGCAAACACTGCAGGTGAAGGCAGTTTGGGGAGAAATATAAATTTTATTTGCAGAAATTTAAGCGTATATCCCAGAGTCCAAGCCGTGTTGTCAAGGGTCCTGAGCTCATGGAAGAGGGTCCCATTAGAGAAAAAAATACCAAGTCGTCAACACTGATGGGATTTATTCCCCCTATTGGGTGAGGAGGGCAAATTCCGAAACAAAGTTCTTTAGTCGGAGAGAACACAGCCTCTGAGGGTGGTGCACTTTTTCTGTGAGACGAATAACTGGGCAGGTCTGCTGTGCATGCTGGGGAGTGGCCCTCAGGAGCTGAGAGCCTGTCCGTCACCGGTCACAGGAGCAGAAAGCAAGCGCGTGGGTCCACTCCCCATTCTCACAGGAGTCTGTTGGCGGGCGCCACACACACTGTGACGTCGGAGCGTGCACACTGCGAGGGGCCGTGGGATGGCCATGTTCTCTGTGTCAAATGTCATCATTAGCATAAATTAACGTCACATTGTTACATTTTTGGCAAGAGCTTGTGGTTGTCTTTAGAGAAATGAGAAACTAGGACTTGAGGGGAGAGTCTGTGGCCCATCCCAAGAAAGAGAATGACATCGAAAGAGGAGGGACCAAGTTTCTTGGGTGGTGGCGTCTTTATTTTCATATTTCTTAGAGATTCTATCGTTACGTTTTGGTATGATATTTCCTGAAATGCCTGTTGAGTTGAATGTAATGATACTGTTTATTTTTTTCCTTGTTGGGTCATACTAACAATAGGGCAAATTAATGAGTGTATTTCCAGAGCAGCCCGAGACTTTTGACCAGGTCAGAGACCCAGAGCAGTGTGTCCCCTCAGCAGGACGCAGGGAATAAGAACCTGTGCCCCAGATGCTGACCAAGGAGCGAGATGGGGGAGAAGCAGGGCACGGAGTCCCGCCTGCTGTGGGGCTGAGACGGCAGTGACTTCCTGTGAGGATGTCGGAGATGGGAATGGAGGATGGGACTTGACCGTGCTGGGGACAAAAGTGGGGACTGGACTTCACACGTGCACTGAGAATCCTGAAACCAAGACACAGAGTTTGGGAAACTGGAAAGACGAAAGTTGGGAATCAGAAAGATGGGCCAATGGCTTTTAGAAATCCAGCACAACCCCCCACACACACAAAATAATGCCCACCCTCTCATTTGCCCTCTTCAAAGCTCCCACCACCCCTGCAGCTCCTCTTGGTGGCTGACGGCTGAGGCACCGGGGCCTGGGGACAGCCAGGGCGCCCTCGTGCCCGGAGGCAGACACCCGAGCTAAGGCTCAGTGACCAGGCAAACACGAATCGCTGTGCTCGGCACCTGTCCACATGCAGCCGTATCTTGCGGCTGCAGTTAGCGCTTTCTTCCTGAGCAGGTCCCTAAACATCTAGAAGCTGGTTGGATACTTTCCATTGCATTTCAGCAGAAAGTGACTCAAAGATTGAAAAGGGGCAGGGCAGTCCCTTGGCTCCTCCCCGCAGCTGACTGTGGAGGTGACCTGGGGACAGGAAGCTTCCCCTGCAGTTCATTTGCTGTCTCTTGTTGAGATTCTGTGCTCCGTGTCCCAGTGACTCAGCGCCACTCGGAGAGGAGGACAGAGCTGACTTTACGCACTGGAAAGGGTGAATAACTTCCTGCAGTGGAAGTGACGGTTTTGAAAAGGTTATTTCACTTCACTGCCTGCACAGTACTGACGTCCACACCGTTCGGCAGTTGGGCAGGAGAGACCTCAGAGTGCGGAGAAAAGGACTCGCCCACAGTCCCGCCGCGTCTGTAAAACCATGTGTGGGCGGGGGCTCGTTGTTAATAACAGCATGCTTTTGTCTTGCTGAAAAATCTTGGGGTGTCCCCCGATCCCCACACATCTGCTCTCTCTCCTTCCATCTCAGAGTACGACCTCGAGCCCTGCGACGACCCCGGCGTCCCGGCCTTCAGCCGAAGAATCGGTTTCCACTTCGGAGTCGGGGACGTGCTGACCTTCTCCTGCTTCCCAGGGTACCGCTTAGAAGGCGCCACCAAGCTCACGTGCCTGGGTGGGGGCCGCCGAGTGTGGAGCGCACCTCTGCCAAGGTGTGTGGGTAGGTGGCCACACGCTTTCATTTCATTCATCCAGGGGGACAGGGCGCGGCGTGGCCAGGACGCAGGGCCCAGGGTTGGGGGAGGAGCTGGACAGGGCGCTCTGCTGCCGGGGTGCCAGCCTCTGGCCGTGCCCGTCCATCTGGAAGGTCGGCTCCTTTCAGCTCTAAAATTTCTTGGCTGAAAGACAGTGAAATGCAAGTGTCAACCATATTTATACAAGGAAAAAACAGACAAAACAACCTCTGGAAACCATGCTGTAACAAGACCAATTTGACCATTATGTTGATCAAAAGCAGGGAGTCTTACCCTGGCTGGTGTGGCTCAGTGGACTGAGTGCCAGCCTGGGAACCAAAGGGTCACTGGTTCAATTCCCAGTCAGGGTACATGCTGGGTTGTGGGCCAGGTCCCCAGTAGGGGGCATGGGAGAGGCAACCACACATTGATGTTTTTCTCCCTGTCTCCATCCCTTCCCTCTCTAAAAATAAATAAATAAATAAAATCTTAAAAAAAAAAAAGCAGGGAGTATTTCCCGGTGCCACGGCAGTCACAGCTTAAAATCTGTAGTCTTTCAGCGTGCTTCGGGCCCTCTGCCCGGGACCGGGGTAGAAATCTGAATGCTGGATTAGCTTTCCGGCTTTTCCAGCGTGCTCTTGAGGAATTCAGGGATGCTTCCTCACCGATCCACTCATAAATGAAAGAGAAGTATCACATTTATTTACCGGTCTTAACATAAAATCAGAAAACGGCGGCGACCACACCACACGCGGCCATCGGACCGGGGTCAGTTCAAATGCAAATATGCTCTGAAAATTGAGGGAAGACACAAAAGTGATGTTTCCAAGAAAAGAAACTAATTGCATGATCATTTGCATGAAAGATTGAGGAATATAAAGCAACACAAATATAAATAAAATAGTAATAATGCCTATCTTATAGACATATACAATAAAACACTGCTAAAAATCAATTATTGAAAAACTAACATACCGAATCCATACCCCATACAAGCAATTTCATGCTCTCAGAGGGACATGTGCACCCGAGAGAACAGGGGCCCCCAAAACTGCGCTGGGATCATGCAGTCCTGCCCCCCACATTCCAGGGGGCCCAGGTGCCTTGCCAGTCCGGGTACGGGTACATTTGAGTGAAAGGGTCGTGGTTGACTCTGTACCTAGAACTTGCGTTTGGTCTCAGCGTGAGAGAGCGCAGCTCCAGCACTAGCGCAGACTCTCTTCCCGAGGGCAAGTGCGACGTGGGGCGTGGGAAGGGCCCCTGGCGCTCGAGGCCAGAGCAGCAGCGTCGCCTGCCCACAAAGGATTATCAGTGACGACGGGCTAATTAATGTCCCGCACTTACCGTTTCTATTCACTCCAGACTCGCCCTTCACCAGCACCACTCCGCACACCTCGCTCTTTAAAAGAACCCTGGAACCAAATCCTAATCCAAAGGTAGATGAAATGACATCTTCAGGTTAATGTTTGTCTTCCCACGCCCCCGAATGCTGACACCAGCCTTCCAGCCCTCCCTCTTTGTTGTCACGCCGAACCCGGGCACGCAACCGGCCACGGCCGCCGGCAAGCAGCCTCGAAAGTGTCCCTCGCCCTGGAAATAATCTGTCTGCCACCACGTTGGTATTCTTCACCGCTTCAATGGCAAAACATTTTCTTTCAAACTTTAAAAGTCATGGCTAAGAGGACCTAAACTTGATTTTTGCATAGTTTCTTTTACTGATCACTATCAAATTTGATTTTGAATAAAAATCCCTAGCACGGCTATCAGACTCCAGTGATTTTCTCCTTCTTTTCTCTTCATGTCTGATATTTGTAATCGGCTGGAACCCCCGCTGCTCCACCCTCAGAGCGGCTGGAGAGGGACACTTTCTGCTTTGCTGTTTTGATATCTTTTCATTTATTTTGGCTTTTAAGTTAAAAGCACCCCCTTTCTTCAGGAAAGAAAAGGAGTAAAAGAATACTCAACCAGAGTATGCTAGCGTCTCCCAAGGAGGGTACTTACCAAGGACCGTGCTGAGTCTGAGGAGCGAAGCCACAGGCCTGCTGCCGTAGGTGCCCAGGCGTCCTCAGGGTGCCGTGGGAAGGTGGGTGCTCCCTGCTCAGGGACCACCGAGCCCCGGCCTGAGGACGGGTGCCCGTCATCGGGCAGGGGGCACATCATTTACCACTTTCTCTATGAAAATGTTTTCAAAAAAGTATTATTATAATGACACAAATTTATAAATAGAGTAGTAACTATAACTGCCACATTTAAACAATTGTTATAAAGTCCCTTACCATTCTCAGGTCCCCAGTTTCCGCTGGTTCTTTCCCACTTCTTGTCCCCTGCTCCCCACCAAAGCCTGCTACGATGTCCTTACGGGAGGGGAGAGAGGGACAGTGACCCAGGCGCTCCCGCGGTGTCCCCTGACGCTGCCCCCAGCCGTTCCACGTGAGGACACGACAAGGTCCAAGTGCACAAGCCCCACGAGCTGATCATGGCTCTGGAGCCAGTTTCTTCCCACAAGGCCTCGGGGGCCACCGCTGGGCTGGGGAGGCCGGTGCCATCGGCTGTCATAGAAAGGCGGGGCATCAGTGAGAATGGAAATGACAGGAGCCGGCATGTGGAGGCTGGTGACTCCTGGCACAGCCCCCCTAAAATTGTCACGGACTCCCTCTCTCGCCCCATTGGACAGCTGCAGGGCGCCCACTTTCAGTATATCTGCAGTGGGATCGCCTATCTGCAAGCTCGAGCTTGCATTGCTGACTTTTTGAAAGTTGCCATTCCTGGCATGTGAGGTAGCCAGTAAACTCTTTTGTCTCACACACAGCCATGCGTGTGCATCAGTAGACACACGCCTACCCGTGCACACCTGCACACTCACATTTAGCAACTTCACTAGTGCGTGATCCTTTGGGCTCATAGAAGTTTGGAGCTGACGGAATTCCGACCTAAGCTGGTCACCTTCCCGGTGAGGGAACAGGTGCTGCGAGGCTGAGGGACCTCCGCCCAGTGATCACAGAGTGGGGCGCTGTTTCTGCCTGGGCTAAGGTGGTTTTATGCAAACGTGGACACAAGCGAAGTGCCCTCAGGGGAAAGCAGAGCGCCCCCGAGCCAGAGGGCATCACTCAGAGCGCGCTGAGGTGACACAGTGCGGGGCTCCTCTGTTCTCGGAATTCTGGTTACATCGCGCAGCCAAGTGATACTGCAGCTGAAAACACGGGCGATGCCCGCAGCTGAAAACACGGGAAGGTGCAGGAGTGTGACAGCAACGCTGGGGCGTGGACTCAGGGCCGTTCACGAGGCGGGAATGAGGCGAGGGGAGGGGATTGTGAGGCCGGGGAGACAGCAGGGGCTCGGGGTCCACGGATTGTCCTAGAAGCCTTGGTGGGATGGCGCCCTGCGTCCGCGGAGTCAGGGCATTCTGTGAAAGGAGATGAGAAAATCTTGCCAGCAGGACGGGTGGGGGTGCCTTTCCTGCCCCCCGATCCGTGGTTGGTAAAACACTGATCTGTGAAAACAATGTAGGAATAACAGGCCTTGAGAGGAAAGAGGGCTGTCACGGCTGTAAGTGTTTTTCTAGGAAAATCAGCAGCCCCGTTCTGAACCCTCTCTCCTTTGTGATGTCCGATTTCTTGCAGCTGAATGTGGGGCGAGTGTCCGAGGACACGAAGGGACGCTGCTGTCCCCGAACTTCCCGTCCAACTATGACGACCACCACGAGTGCATCTACAGCATAGAGACAGAGGCGGGGAAGGGGGTCCGCCTGCGGGCGCGCAGCTTCCAGCTCTCAGACGGCGACACTCTGAAGGTGAGGGGCCCTCTCTGACGCGCGGCGGCGTCCGTCCAGCCTCACACAGGCCCACGGAGAAGTACGCGTGTGCTCGCATGCTTTCATACGAGCACCTCCTTCGATCTGTGTCTAGCTGGAGAGGGGCGTGGAGTGTCACTCAGCGGAGTGGGTGTGGACTTTGAAACACCATATTTTCCCATGTATAATGCACGCTTTTTGCCCAAATTTTTGAGGGAGAAATAAGGATGCACATTATACATGGGTAGTTACCAGTGCATAACATTTCTTGTACCTTGTGATCTGTCCCTGTATTTTGTAATTATTTGTTCCATACCATTTCTTGTAGCATAATTCACTCAAAAATAAATTCTAAAATTCCTTTATAATACACAAAAACAAGTATCTAAATATACGTAAATAATTGGGTTAAAAACTAAAACAAAAGATATTTTTTTCCTGAAAGTTTGGGCCAAAAACACGGGTGTGCATCATACGCAGGAAAATATGGCACCTCAGTCCATGTTCCGGATCTGACCTCATTGGTCAGTTGCCTCGGGGAAATCACTGAACACTGTCCTAGACTCAGTTTCCCTGCATCAAAACACGCAGGCGCCTGCCCTTCCGAGTGTCCCCAGGGCGACGTGACCTAACCAGGTGCACGGTACACATGGCGACCAGGCAGCGTCGGCCCCGGGGTGTGTCCCCCCCACAGCTGCCCCCCCCATGCTCTCCACGTTCAGAGCTGCAGTGATTTGGATGCGATGGTGGGAACGAGCGTGGCCACTGTCACCGGGCCACAAGGCAGGGCTCAGGTGAAGAAGCCCCACGGGACAGGACACAGTCTCCGTGAACTGCAGGATGCAGGGGCGTGCTGGTGAGGGTGCGGCAGCCACAGACGCCCGTGACACAGAGTCAGAGGCTCTGGAAACGCCCACCGGGTTCCACGCCCCCCGGGGTCAACACCCAGCGCACCGCCCACTCCCTACACAGGTGGGGGGGACCAGCAGGGCGGGCAGGGCAAACGGGGGCCAGCGGCCCCAGGGCTGGCCTGGGTCTCTGAAACCCCACCCCCACGGGGAGTGCCCTGTAGCTTGTGTAGCTTCTGATGGAGCCCCCACCTCTCCTGGGATGATAGCGGGGAACTGGGGCCCTCCAGGGACCGGGGAACAAGCGTTTGCAAACCAAGCCTCAGGGCAGGGGAGGACAGAGGCTTTGGGCAGCAGAGTCAGAGCCTGGACGTCACCCGGTCAGACTGCCTGCTCGGCGTCCTGAGGAGTGGCACGTGGCTGAGGTGTGGCCAGAGGGGGTGATGCTCCCTTCTCGTTCCCTCTGTAAACACCGGGGCCGTTCTCACAGCACACGGCCGCCCCGATGCTGCGTCGCAGGCTCTGCAGGCCCCGCAGGCCCCGCTCTGTTCAAGCTGCGAGCACTAAGGGAATACGCAAAACTCCGCTCAGGGGGGCCATTCGCACCTCCTGTGGGTCACCACGTCACGGGACGGGGCGGCGTCCCGGGCGGGTGCCCTGGACCCCCAGCAGTGTGTGCAGGGGGCCCGAGAGCCTCCGGGACGGAAGCGCCGACCCCATGCTTGCCCACGTTCCCACGTGGGACTCGGAGGGAGGTTTGTTCTGTGTTCCAGCGTCTCGTCAGCCTTTGGGAACCCCACGCCTGCCCACAGCCCAGACAACGGTCACGAAGACACTGTTTTCAGACAGGAAACCAGCACATTCTCGGATCTAAAACTAAAATGTGTAGCAGCCGTGTAAGGAACCGCTTTCTGAATTCTTCGAGAACCTGGAGTTAGAAGTTAGATGGCCTTCGCGAGGCAGACTTTTATGTAGCAGCGCCCTGTGCTTGGGGCCAGCGAGGGCGCGGGACGCTGTGTAAAATGCACGCTGACAAGCGTCACCGCAGCGGAGGAGGCAGGACGGCTCCCCTGTGACTTTGCAGTGACACTCACCGACGGTGACTGAGGCCAGCACATCTCGCTTCCACACGTACCTGTGGAGACACGGCCGTCGCCACCGACGTCTGAGTGATTCTCCGACAAATGTTTCATTGAGTTTGCTAATTAGTATTTCCAGAGGCATTGTCTTCATCCTGGGTCATTGGTGCCCCACGGGGTCCCCAACACTAAAGAGCAAGTTCACGGGCACACACCCCCTGCCCACACGGGTGACGTGCCCTTGCTCCCCATGGGAGAGTCACGGGGGCGAAGCGTGGCTCTAATGAAAATGTCCCAGAAGGGACGTACGGCGGGAGGAGAGGTTCATCCCAGATACCGGAGCCTCGGGCACCGCTCATGGGGCGCGGGGCCAGTCCCCAGTCCTTCCGGCACCATCCCGGTTGTGAGCACCCGCCAGCCGGCGTGCCCGCTGGAGCGCACAGCAGGGGGCACAGGTGAGCCCCGAGGCCAGGCAGCATGTAGGGGGCGCAGCCTGGCGTTAATGTGGGGCTCAGGGCCCTTCTCGGGGCTCAGAGAGGCTTCAGCTGCAGCTGCTGACGGATGGAAACGCCATCGGTGGTGCTGGGCTGGGCTGATAGCCGGTCCCTGATTCGACTGCAATCAAACACCCAGTCCCCCGGCTTCCGACACCGTCTGGGTTGTCATTTGGGATCGGTACCAAGGTTGTGTCCGGATGTCAGCTTGGGGCTGACACAGGAGAGGTCCCCCTCTTCGTTCAGGGCTCCTCGGTCCGCCACAGGTAGACAGCTGGGGTATGGACCAGGAGGACAGAAGTACCTTTGGGAGGAGCCTGTGCAGCTTCCTCCCCAGCGGGGGCAGCCTGAAAGTCTGTGAGCCCTACGCTGTCCTTGGTCGGGCTGGTCTCTGTGAAGCGCTCGGTCAGGCCAAGGCCAGTGGGGCCGACCTTGACCGCCCTTCAGAGCTGAGGGGTGAACTTAGGGTCTGCTTAGCTGCTCGGCGGCCCCTCACGGAATTATAGACAGTGGTGGCGTGTGGACTGACCGGCCCTCCCTGCGGTGACCCAGAGGTTTCTCTCGGAGCCAGGTCCCTCTGGACTTGAACTCTTACAAAACGTGGAGTCAGAAACCTCGCCGTGTCTGATGCGTTCACCTGTGAAGCCAAAGCAGGCTCCTCAGACCCCAGCCCTCTAGTGAGCGGTCCGACTCAACCGCACCCACACGGCTGTTCGATTGAATGAAACAGTGATCCGTAAAATTAATTTTTCTAACTACGTCCCCCGTTTAAGCGTGTGTGTGTGGTTTCTGTGTTTACAGAAAGCAGCACAGGAGGCGAGGCCGAGCCCCTGCGGTGGGAACGGGGTGGGGGGCGCGGGAGAGAGGAGCAGATTCTGCAGAGGCGACTGGGGCCTGAGAACTTTTATTTAGTTAAGATTTTCCGACAAGAAAAGCTGGATGTTTTCTAACACAATGTGACATTTTCACTCCTGCTCCCAAAAAGCCTTATCTGAACCGCAGGCTCTGTGCTATGAACCACTGAACTGATTCAGAGCAGCAAAGAGACTAACTGCCCCGCTAGGCATTCGTCCTGGGAATTTGCGGGCGTGGGGGGGGGGCACTACAACCCTGTGTCCTTGGGAGGGGGGGGAGTGGTGCTTGCTCTGGCTTCCACAGGGAGGTGTCCCACCCTACAACAGTTTGACACAACCCTGCCCCGTGAGCGTGGCCGGCACTCCGCCCACCCAGCCTGGAGGGCCTCGGAGAAACGCCGAACCCCGTCCCTAAACCTCCCCTCTCGTCCCCTTGCACCTGCTCCAAACCGGGCCCATCAGCCTTGCTGCGGACCCTCCGGGCCCCCACCGGTTTCACGCACAGCTGGGAGTGGGGCGTCGCGTACACACAGCCTTAGAGCAAGACTGCTCGCCTCTCTGGTATCAGTGCAGGGGGATTAGTGCTTCCTGTCACAACTGACCCAGGACTGCAGTCACTCGGGTTCTGTGACTACACGGCATGACAAGGGTTCGGCACGGGGTCTTTCTGAACTTTTTGAAAGACGTTCAGGAGGGAGGGGTGTCCCGCAGGAGCAGGGCGGCTCAGAGGCGACCTCGGTGACTGGGCTGTCGTAGGTCCTTCCAGACTTTATAAGTGGGTGATGGGGACGGGGGGGAGAGTGAGTAATGGAACCTGAACATGCAACAAAATATTTAATTTCAGATAAACACGGAAAAGGCTCTCCAAGCGATGAATGTAAGTGATCGGCACACAAATGAAATTGTTTTGTCTTCCACGTTAGCGGTAAAGAGAGAATGGAAAGAAAAGGGCTGGTGAGCAGGTCCCCAGGCCGCTCTCTGTCGGGGCACCTGCCGAAGTGCCATCCGAAGCCACACCTGGCTGAGGCTGCCAAGCTAAAGCCATCGCGGAGTGAGAGGGTCTCATGCAGTGCCTTCTCGTTAGGTCTACGATGGGAAGGACAGCGCGTCGCGACCGCTGGGGACCTTCACGAGGAGCGAGCTGATGGGGCTGACGCTGAACAGCACCTCCAACCACCTGCGGCTGGAGTTCACCTCCAACGGCGCGGACACCGCCCCGGGCTTCCAGCTCACCTACACTAGTGAGTGGCCCCTGAGGCCGGCGTTTCCCCACCTGCCCCCGGGACGCGCCCGTTGCCCAGCCGATGCGGTTTCTGTCCCCTGCTGACTCTCCCCGGCATCCCTACTGGGTGCGTCTGGCTGTTTCACTCTGTACACAGTTGACCGGGCAGCGCGTTTAGAAACGGAAGCAGCAGTTTGAAATAGACCCGTTTAGAAGTCTAACGTCTTTAGGGTCCAATGGCAGAAGGGGAAATATCTGATGATGTCCAGGGCCTCTGGACTGAGAAGTATTGATTGCGACGTAGACACCTGGAAGGAATTCCGTGCAGGTACAGGAGACGGGAGCTGCGTGTTCGATGTGCTGATAGTGGCAGTCTGTGCCTGCCTGCCACGCATCGACACTGTGCTGTTGTATGTATTTATTCCATGTATTGGATTATGTTAGGACATACATGAGTGTGCATGTGTATAACATATAATTACATATCCATATGAAATCACAAGGGGGGACCCAAAAAACCTGGAATTATCTTTTGGAGGGTGGGCCCCTTGTAGCACAGGCTTCCCCTGATAGGTGAGTGCTCTAGGGACCCATGTGCATCAGTGTACCAGCTGGCGTTGTTGTGAGAGGCTGAGTTCTACTTCAGTGAATTTTTCTTGAAGAGTCTTTCAACGCATTTGCCCACTTCCTGATGGGTGGTCTATGAGCACACCTATGCATGCAGCCCTGAGTGTTCACCAGTTTCTGACCAGAAACAGCAGGACCCCCATGCCCCACCCTCCCTGTTCACCTGACCTCACCCAAGTGACTTTTTTTGTTTCCCCGGATGAAAAAGTCCTCACAGGGAAATGTTTTGCCAATGTGGAAGAGGTGAAACAAAAAACGGCAGAAGCACCAAAAGTCATCAAAATCCACAAGTTCAAAACTGTTTTGGGCAGTGGAAAAAAAAAGTCTTAGTAGGTGCATTGGCTCAAATGAGAAAGAGCACTTGGCAGATGACTGAAGTTTAAACCTGTAAGAATCAATACACGATTTTTTATAAGTAAAGTCAAGGTTTGGGGGTCCCTTTTCACACACACATGTCCCATACACGCATGAAACAACCATGCACAGGGAGGCCCTTCTCCCCGCCACGGGTACCCTGTGAGGACGGCACACAGATGGCGTGAGTGTCTGTCTGCGACTCCGCGCCTCTAGGTGCCTGTGTGGCAGGCCGGGACCCAACACGGCCCCCTCCCACCTCGGCAGTCCACACCCACACGGGACATGCCTTTTTAAGTGGCATATGAGGAAAACAAAAGACGGTAAAAATAATGGAGGAGAACTCATGCTTTCAAAAAGACAAGTTTGCTGTCGTTTTCAGCATGGTTACTTCCCAACAAATAAAGTAAGAAGATGTAGCTACTTGGTGTGAATGACTAATTGAAATTAAGTAATTAGTGAGCTAAAATGGTTAAAATATGCAAGACGGTGAAATTCTTCGTGAATCCGATGTTTAAAAAAATCTTTAAGACACCGGATACCATGATACAGGGAATGAAGTGTTCTGGAGTTTTAAGCACTGATACATGTCATTGATCATTAAGACTAATTTCTTTATTTGACAGAGAAGCAAACAAAGGCCTAGAAAAGGTAACAATTATCCCAGACCCAGAGCTAATCCAAGGACCTAAAAGGAAAATTAAGTGTCTCAAATCCCACTTCGTAGGGTAAGGGCAGTGGAAGAATTGTTCGACTTTGGACAAAAACGTGATTAAAGCAGCTGGCGCGGTGAGAAAACCTGTGCCTCACTGTGACGGAAATGTCCACTTAAAAGGCTCAGTAAATAGAAAGCACATTAATTATAGTGTATGTAGAATAAAGTAGCAATCGCCGTTATAAACTCCCCTTCTGCAATTTTTATTTACTAGCATTGCACTTCGTTGAATTCTACACTCAGAAACGCCTCCAAGCGTTCTTACGAAACCGTTGGCTTCACGGCAGATAAAGCACGGGCCAGCGTAACGCGGTCTGTCCTCCGTCCACTCTGGGTTCGCCATCAGTGTGTCCTGTTGTTTGCTTGTTCTGCTCCCTGAAGGTGTCATCCCACGTCCCTGGTCTCACCCCTGCCCTGGGCTCCCAGAGGGTCCGAGCTTGAGGAGGAAGCAGTGAGAACTCTAGGTGACCAGTGAGTTTATTGTCACTACTGGGAAGTTCCGTGCACACCCCCCAGGCGTTCTTTGAATTCTCTTGCGGCCTTGGCTTCGCCCACAAACGCTGCCTCCCACTGAGGGTTGTCGGCTAGAGCAGAGGCCATGGCCTGGCGCCTCCCTGCGCCCGTGGGCACTTCTGCAGCCCTGTCCTCAGGGTGGCTCCGAGGCTGGGTTTCTGGACTCAGCCCTGCCTCTCCTAGAAAACATGTCGTGCTGAGCTTCTGTTTTATGTCCTGTTACCTGCCCAACCCTAGTTACTGCTTCCTTCCTTCCCTCCAACTCTTTCCCACGGGGGCCATGCATCACCGGCGAGAACTGGTTTCTCTATCGTCACAGCCGCGCCAAAGCCTTCCAGAAGCAAATCCGCACCCACTGGAATTTCAAGTCACAGGATTTGTCATTGAGGAGAAGTTGCTAAACTGTTTCCAGAAACCCGACCTCCCCCTGCTCTCCGGCTGGCAGTTCAGCGGGCCCAGGGAGCGCTCTAACCCCCGTGCCTGGGCGGGACTCGGGGGCTGCCGGCTGCCTGCGGCCTCACTGCCCTGCCCTCATTCAGGGAGCTGCTCCCAAGTCTGTCCTCAGGCCCTGTCAACACCCCAGGCCTGGCGGACCCCGAGCGTCTGCACCATCCCCAGCCCAGCGTTCGGACCGTTGCTGCCCCTCCAGTTTCTCTGAGTAATCTATGTCTGGGCACTTTAGAATTACAAGGACTTTTTTTTTTTTTTTAGGATTGCAGCATAAACTGTCTAAAAACTAAGAGAAAGAACTATTGGTGATAATTTGATCTTTGGAATTTAGCTCCTAGTATAATCAATTTGATGAGAGTAGCTCTCTTTTCTGACCACGTTCCCATTTTGCCTTGCCTAAAAAAACAAACAACAAAAAAAGAAAACAGACATTCCCGGGCACCAGTGTTGCTGCGGGACAGCCTAGAGAGGGAGGGCGCTCTGCCAGACCCGAGCAGACATTCATTGTACAGAATCCGCGCTGCTGCCGGCTCTGCAATCCAAACATTATTAACTTCACGTTAGTTAGGTTCAAACGCTGAGTGATTAAGTTTAAGAAATCCCAAGTGCCCACAGCATGATTAGATATCTAGATGAGATGTTCATCCCTAAAAGATGGAGTGGGAATGACGGTTATAAAAAGTTTTGAACAAATTATTAAAGCTGAAGACTATGTAAAGATACGTTCAGCTATTTGCTAAAGACTTTGTAATTGCCTCTTGCTAGTTAATTGGATGACTGAAGGAAACCTTCACATTTAAATGTTTCGGATCCATAGTCTACGCACAGGGTGGATTAGAAAATGTCAACAGGGAGTAAACATATAGTTGAGTAAACATCCTCCAGACTTTCGCGTATTCTTCAGTATTACAACGCCCTCTCGTGAGCCTTCTGATCGCCACCCCCCTGGGCAGTTCTGGGTCTTGGCCACCAACCCCTCTCACTCTTGTCCCTGAGGTAGAAGCCGAGGGTCCACCTCTTCAGGTGTTCTCCGAAATTTTCAGATCCGGAAGTGGCCCAGCCAGGACCCAAGTCAGGTCTCCTAGCTGAAGCCCAGCGCTGCTGATGAGGGATTTCCAGTACGTCCGATGAACCCTCTTGGGTGAGCACCCCACGTACCAACGGACGTCTGTGTACCTGATGCCAGGGGCGAGGGAGAAAAGCCAGGCGTCTCAGGACACGTCACAGCGCAGAGAATCGTAGGCATTCATGAAGCAATGTAGGTCTCTGAATAGCAGGGCAGGGCAACCCACTACTGACAAAGAAGTCCACGTCCACTGCAAGCATTGCTTTCTGTTACAGATTAGTCTGTTGTCCTGCTCGGTGACTGTGCCGATGGACGCGTCCCCTGTGGGCGCTCAGCGATCAGGGACAGGTGTGTCACGCACCGATTCCCCGCTGCACATCGTGCAGACGTCCGAGCTGTACCGCAGATGGCGGGCGCATCCTTGCTACTCCGCCGCCCCGCCGTGGGGCCCCGAGGTTGCACCCAGCCGGCCGGGGGGCCAGAACTAAGCAGTTTTGCCCCCCTTCCCCAGTGGTCCTGGATCTCTGCACATAGCAGGAGACACCCCATTGGCAGTGGAGTGTGATGTTTTTAAGTAGTCCAACAAATATGTTTACCACAGAAGGATTCTGCAAATAAATCCCGTATCGAAGTCAGAATTTCTTTTGAAATATGTTGACTTTTTTTTGGAATTCCCCAAGAACATTCCCAGAAGGGCTGCCCTTCAGAACCCGGCTGTGTGGGGGGAGGGGGGAGTGCTCGGGCTTCTGGACCAAACGCCCTTGGTCACCGACACAGAGGCACATAAGCCTGTGTCCCAGTTCAGCCCAAACGCCTGCTGCCTGAGGATGTCACCGGGCGCCGGCTTTCCACGGGCACCGGTTTCCACGAGCGCTGTGAGTCTGTCTCGGTGGGTCTGTTTTCCGCTGCATCGGGGCGTGTGTGAGTGTGCAAAACTGCATGGAGACAGAGAGGACTCACGCCCCTGCTCACAGGCACCCGGCTTAGACGGGTCCCTGGGGCGCTGGTGACACCTGGCAACATAAATAATTTAATTATAAGGATTAAACTAAGAGCATTTGACTTGACTGAAATAAAAGGCAGGCTGGCAGATGATTTCGCCCAATGCTATAAAAATCGAACATCCTGTGGGAAGAGGGATGGCAGAATTGTGTTCCATTCTTCTGCAGGGGACGCAAAAAGCAGTAATTACTGTATTAGTCACAGCCGTGGATTGCTTCTGCGAAGGGCCGCCCGTGGGCGGATGAGGGTCTCTGGTTGACGTGCGTTGTCAGAAAGGGTCACGGGCCGCTGCATCTCTGGTTTTGGTTTTTCCAGCACGTGCGTGGCCTTCCCCGTGATGCGTGTACGAGGAAGAGGGCGTGAGATCTGGTCAGAGTCGCAGTTATCCTTTCTCTCCACCGCACGGGCTCTGGCCTGAGGACATTTGAAGGCCATTCGGGCCTCTGCAGCAGCATCCACTCAGGTTTTGTTTGTTCTTTGCTCAGTAACCCTGCAGCAAACACTGATAGCGGGAGAACCCTTTCTGCCGCGTTCCGGCAGGAGGCGGTTGGACAGGGTGTGGGAAGACACTACGGCGATCGGAACATTCGGCCGAGTGTTGCCCGGACTCTGGAGCGAGGCGCTAACTAACACCGTCAACGGCGGGTGCCAAGCAGGGACCCTCGGGGTCTAGCCCGTCCCCTTCGTCACAGGTGGGGGTGGCCGCGCCCTCCTGGGTCTCCACCACCAGCCGCTGTCTGGCCTGCTGTCCCACGGAGCGTCCGTCTCTCTGGGAGGAGTCGTTGGTGTTGAAACCCCATCTCCTTGTCCTGAAACCCCATGAAGCTGGAAAGTGTTTAGAGGGTGTGAACTTTCTTAGAAGTCACGTGCCCTTGGGCTCCCTGGGACAGCCGGGTCAGAGGGCAGGGAGGGAGCTGAGCGTGCCCGGTGGTTCTGGACTCCCAGACTGCCATTGGTGACGGGGGCCGGCAGGCGGGTAGGAGTGCAAGGGACAGTGGCAGGACTTGGTTTTCGGGCAGGAGGAGTCCGAGGTCCCCTGCACTGGGTGTCGGGTTGTCGTGCTGCAACGGTGTCTCTGGTGTGGCAGCTGGCACCGCTGAAGTCAGAATTTGTTCCCTGGACATGGCGTGATCGATTCTGATGTAAAGACCATGAGAACAGGTGCTGGAGGCCACGCCGTCATGCCAGGCTAGGAGCTCCTGGGCCCAGGCTCCGTGGGGAACGGACTGGATGGGGCGAGGGGAAGGGAGCACTGCCATGCGCAGGGACGAGGACATCCACAGGGACTTCCCAAGGCAGCGCCTGGCCAGGACGCCCCTCGGGGGCCCGTCTCCTCCATCCAGGGGCGAGCGGACTGAGCAGGACAGATGCCTCCATGGTGGGCTGAGGCGGGGATGGGGTGGTCAGTGCAGTCTGCAGCGGGGTGGACACCCTGGCCCCTGCTGGACACCCCATGGCCCCACACTCTGACCGTGACACGGCCGCTGCGGAGGGCAGGAGTCCGGAGGCTTCTGCAGCTTTGGGTGCATCTCAGGGCCTACGCGCCATGCATCTTAGTCAGAGAAGCAACAGGTGAGGTGCACAGGTAAAAAACTCCTGAGGCCAGGTATTGCCCATAGAATGGCTCTCTCTTCTGGAACTTTCTAGAGGTAGCTGTGTGGGCCCATGCGACAGGGGCCTGTTCAGGAAAGACATGAGCGATCTGTGGTGCCATACGGTGACACAGTGGCCAAAAGCAGCGGTGAGCGACCGCGCGTGCCTGTCTGCTCCTTCTTTCTTCCTCTGACTGTTGACCTGTCTGACTGACACATGAACATGTAGAAGGCCTAAAGGGAGGATGCAGTTCTGACAGGAAATAGAAATAAATGAGCCGTCCAAGGCATGGAGAGGACAGCTTTGCTTCTCATTGGAATCCACTCTGTTATTCAGGCTCCCAGCTGCGAAGCCGCTGTTTGCTGTCAGCCAATTGATCATCCAACAAAAGTCCTGTGGCTGGGGTAACACTATCATGTGTCCCCAACTCTTCTGTGTTGGATTTTGTACACTAACAACAGCCATAAGAGTAATTATGTAAATACGTCATTAAACATTCACACGTTGGCGCGTCAGGAGACCGCTGGGGCCCCTCCTCGGAGATCCATCTGGGGCGTATGAAACCAGGCAGCTCTCATTCCAGGTCTGGTAAACAATCTTGTTGGGCCCGTTCTGGAGTTTCACTCACTACGTATTCTGATCAAATGCTATTTTTACATCCTTCCAATGTCTTCAAAAACCAGAAAGTTTTAAAATATGAAAGATGTGCATTCATTTTCATGATTTGGAAAGCCAGGTCACTGGTTTTTTAAACATGTGTAGGCAAGTACTGAGTTTTGTGTATGTTAATAACACTTGAAAAGCATGAGGAGCTTCATAGTTCATTGGAATCAAAGGCGATTTTTACCAAACGGGAGTTGAAATGAGCCTCGGTGCCGCACACCGCACGGCCGCGTCTCACCGTTCCCCATTGGACCACCAGCCTTGCCCGGGGACGCAGTGGCGGCCTTCGCCCACCCAGCCTTGTCCTCACAGGGCCGAGCGTTTATGCTGAGTGATAAATCACACGCCCAGCAAAGCCTGTAAGCATACAAACTCACTGCCCGCCCCCAGTCATGGGCATTTGGGGTCCCTGAGAATTTCTGGGAGGACGGAGGGCGCCCAGGCAGAATCTATCTAATTATGTTTCAGTTATGGTTGGTTTGGGGGGGTTTTGTGATAGATCAGTGGGTAGAAGTCTTTCACGGACCACCTTGTTCTCGATAGTGCCTCTGTTTATATTGATATTTAACTTCACAGGTACCAAAATCTGCATTCAATCTAGTTGTGATTTCTACGCCCTTCTGCCATTACCAACGTCTGTTACTAATTCTGTGCTAGAAAGGACTTTCAGTTCCTACCAACTTAGCACTTGGCCATGTAGAGTCTTGGGGCTGCTAGCTCCTACGGCTAAATTTCAAAAACTGAACAGCATTTAGATCAGGTGCTTGGAATACTCGAGGCATCGGAAGCAATTAGGGAGTGTCAGAGTTTAAGGTAAAAGCACTGTTGAGTTTTATTTTGTAGACAGAGTCATCCTAAACACCACCAAATAAAACAAAGAAAGACAGGACCTTTCAGAAAGGAAGTCACCTCTTAGGTTTTTATGCTGCGCATACGAGAAACAAAGACCCCGCCCTGCCTCTCGCGTGTTCTGGGGATGGTCGGTTCCCTGCCGGGCACTTCCGTGGGAGGCCTGCGACCCCCAGTGACTGCCACAGTGTGTAAACAAGTGTGTGCGCACCCAACTGTCTCTGCAGGCGAGTCTGGAAGCCACGTCCCCACCCAGCGGGGCCTCTGCTCACCCCCCTCTTCCTCGTAGGTTTTGACCTCGTGAAGTGTGAGGACCCCGGGGTCCCCAGCTACGGCTACCGGCTCCGGGATGAAGGCCACTTCGCGGACACCACCGTCCTGTTCAGCTGTAACCCAGGCTACACCATGCACGGCAGCAGCACCCTGACCTGTCTGAGCGGCGGCCGGCGGGTGTGGGACCAGCCCTTGCCGTCCTGCGTGGGTGAGTGGGGACCCCGGCCTCCACCGCCGCCCCCACTAGGGCTTCCCATGTCTTCCTAACATTGGTGCAGGCATTTTTAGGTAGAAAAGACAGGTTTTCTAGTACCATTTTATTGAGCCGATGTGCAGAGAATTATTAGAATTCTAACGCAGGTGTTTCATTGTTTTATACTCTCAACTCTGATTACTTCGAGGGAGGTGGCTTTCCCTCTGGGTGACGCTTGGGAACAAGTAAAGAGAAGCGACAGGGACGGAGAGGGGACTGATTTGTTTAAACCTGTGTCACACAGACACGACGGGTTCAGTGTTTTGTGGCTCCATCAGAACCCGTGATGCCTGGAGTGACCGTCCCTGTGTCTCTGTGTCTCCTGCAGCAGAGTGCGGCGGGCAGATCCACGCGGCCACCTCGGGGCGCCTCCTGTCCCCTGGCTACCCGGCGCCCTACGACAACAACCTGCACTGCACCTGGATCATCGAGGCAGACCCAGGGAAGACCATCAGGTGGGTGTCTCCGTCGGCCGAGGTCCGAGGAGAGGCATGTCTGCCGTTCAGGCCGTGGACACAGGCGTCTCTCCATCACTATCCGGGACAGGGGGGTGGGGGGGGAGGCGACGGGACAGTGTGGGCAAAGTTCCCATTGGCGCCCAGGCCGACGGTGCATGATAACCACACAGGATGAAGGAAAAGAAAGGAAAGTGTATCCATGAGCTTTTGCTGCATCACAAACCGGCCCCAAAGCTGAGTTGCTTCAAATAGTTCTCTGTGCGCTCACGTCTTGGCGGGCGGTCCAGCAGCTGTGGTCTGGGCGGGGCTGCCTCACTCGGGTGCTGGCCTCAGCCGGGTGCTCAGGAGGGGGCGCCTCTCCATCCCAGGCCTCCGCTCTGTCCGCGGCCTGGTCGCCAAGGAAGGTCCTTCGTGGGAGGAGGTGACATGCAAACTTCTGCTCCCATCCTATTGGCTAATGTGCCCTTTGCCAAAGCGGAGACCAGGGTCTCATGGGCACATGGAGGCCTGGCGAAGCCCCCTTACCCCTGCCCGTAGTGGGGGAGAAGCCGCATCCCATTGGAAGGGGCTTACATGCTGGCTGGGGGGGGCATGCAGTCATCGTGTGAGGCCCCCGTGCGTGTGGGGTAGGCTGGGACGGTGGTCCCGCTGACGGTGCGTGGGGGACAGGGCCGCACCACGCAGTGCATGGACTTGCGCAGACATTTTTAGAGAAAGTATTCTCTTTCAACCGAAGGTTCTACGTTATTGTGGTCGGTTTTTAAAACCCACTAAGGAAACCAATAAAATCATATTTTTAAAGTAAGTCCATGTTCTAGTCAGGAGGCTGTGTCAAGAACCTCAGAAGAAAAGTAATTTCCAGACAAGTTGTCCCTCCCTCACCACTCCTGGCAGACGGCGGGGCAGGGGCGGTGGAGGGGGGATGCCGCCCTCAGCAACACTCCCTACAGCCCCTTGCTGCCCCCGCGAACTCTCCTCTGCCATGTGGTTGGCCTGCAAGCTCTCCTCCGCGTTTGTCCCTTTAACTCTGCCTGCGCCTCCCCCCAGCCCACGCCCCCCAGTCTCCGACCCTCACACCCCTCCTTGCTGTTGTGCCCACAGAGACTGAGCGCACACGACCCCCAGCCCCTTCCTTTCACCCAGGACGTTGACAGGAAGTGGGAGGGAACCCATGTTCTGAGGCCGGTGGGTGGGTGCGGACCTGCCCACGCTGGTGTCTGTGGTCCTTCCCCACCAGGGCGCCCAGCGAACTTAGTGACGCATGTGAGACAGGCACGGACTCGCCGCGCTGCGGCTGTCTGACTTCGCACGGAGAGCGTGGGAGGAGCGGAGTGAGGAGATGCGTATTTTGTCCCCTCGTGCTGCTGCGGCCCCTCCCGTGGCAGCCACGCTGTCCAGGGTTCAGCAGCCCCGTTCTAACCCAGTGCACGCCTCCCGCTGACTCAGAGCCCGCGGCGCTGTGTTCTCACTGCCACACCTAAGGGCGGGCTCTCGGCCAACCAGGGGCAAGAGGAGGAACTCAAAGTATGTATATACACACACTCAGTGCAAAATACAATTTTATAATACTGAATTTGAGTCATTAATTAAGATAAGTGATTAGGTATTTATTGATCTTTCAGCACACAAGTAAGGCATGTTTGAGCAATAGAATGTTCTGTGTTCTTCATAAAAATGAATGTGGTCTCTTTTCCATGGAACTAAATACAATTAAATATCCATTCTCCACTTCGAATTCCCGAATGCTCTGTCTGAGTAAACAGAAGCCATGATGTGGGCCTGGTTTGGAGAAAACGCTGGGGATCATCCCACTCGTGACTTTACGGAAACAGGGCGCACTTTCTTCCCGGGCACTTCCAGTGATGCTTTCCCACCGCTCCCTCATGGCTGGTCGTCCGAGAGTTAGAATGTTCTAAATGCAGAACATTCTAAAAGCGACATGTTCTAAATGCAGAACGCCCAGGCTTTCCCCTCGGCAGGTGCATCTAATGCTTCATTAACATCCTAATAAGAAAAGAGAAAATAAATCAATAAATAATGAATCGAGGTAATAAAAATGCATAACTTTTGCATCATGAACTCGCTTTGACATTTAACCATTGACATTCTAGGACAGAAGCAACGTTCTTCCACCAATTTCCTGTTCTGGGAATTTTTTTCTTCTTCTATTACATATCTTTCCAATAGGAGAGTCTACCAAATTTGCCATCAGATCTTTTTAACTGAAGACACCAGGTCCTCTGGGTGAGGAAGTCGAGAAGGCAGCGTTGGTTTGGGTGATTCACGTGCTGGGTGGACACCCAGCCACGTCCGTCCTGGGGTGTCTCCTCGCTCACGAACTGGAGACTGTTTGGGGGATGTTGGTTTGGGAAATTAACACAGAAAAGCACCTACTATCGTGCTGTAGGCTTCAAGTGGCACAAACGCCGGAAAAGAAAACAGGTCCAGTCTCAGCATCAGCATCCGTTGCCTAGGTTACAGGGTCCGCTTCATTTCGGCGGTAAGGGAGCCAACACGCTACCTTCGCTCTTCACTTGAAAATGAGGAATCTGTCCTTGATATAATCATGGGTCCAGGGATTAAAGTATTAAACATTCTTAATATAGATAAAATTCAGTATTATACATTCATACCATGATTTTTTTTTTTTACTGTAAATGTTTCTTTCTCTCAAAAACATGGACAAGCACCAGGAGTCCCGCAAAGGTGACGGGTGAGTCCCACGCGTTGGTCTCTGTCTCCGGGCCACGCAGTTCCCCTGAGGCCCAGGCTGGTTTCTGACTGTGTTTTCTGTGACTTTTTCCTCATGGTAATGGAAGACCCCTTGTTATGGGCACTGGGGCCTGGAAGGAGTTGGTGGTTTTCACACCGAGGCTGTAAAGCGGTTACCCGAGCAGAACGGAATGAAAACCGGATGCAGCCACATCACAGATCACGCGTGCACGCCTCCCCGAATGGAGCCTCCTGCCAGTGCCGGAGCTGGCGTCCCAGGCCGGCCGGGCCAGGCCCCAAAGCCGCCCAGCCGCTCCCGTCCCACTGCGGCCGGAGGGGGCGTCTCCTGCCTTCCTGTGGAGATGAGGGTGTCCCCAGGGACAGACGTCCAGCCATCACAAGAAAGGGAGCAGCAGCAGCAGGCAGTCCGCCCAGGCCCACGCTGGACTCCAGTCCCTGTGTGGCCGTGGGACCCACCGCTGGGCTCGGGTCCCTAACCAGCCACGTAGCACCGTGAGCGAGAGACACGGACATGGTCTCACTGACACCAGTCCTCCCACAACACACGTGACATTGCGGTCACCATTGTAGATGAGCTGGGAGACAGCAGGGGGGACAACCTGGTCCTAAGCCTTCAGTCCCCAAGTCCCTGCCCTGTCACAGAGGCACATCCCGGGTCCTGGCCAGGCTCCTGTCTTCTCCCCAAGCCCTGTCACGGGTCATTTCGGTTCACGCACAGACAACAGTGTCACCTCCCTGTCCACCAGGGAGAAACCCAGCTGACACTTTATAAACATAGGGAATGATGAAGGGAATTGGCACAAGGGTGGGGAAAGGGACAAGTGCCGGCCTTGGAAGTGAAACTGGAATTACAATGGAATAGAATCACAGTAGAACCGCTGACGGGGACGTGGGCGTCACCTCCATTCCATTTGGGGACTCAGAAGACCACCCCGACGCCCAGGCCGGCAGCTCCCTTCGCAGGACCCCGCGTCTCGCAGCCCCAGGTCTGCTGGTGCCTTTCCTCCTCTGGGGGGATTTTAACTTTCGGTATATTTAACTTTGCTTCTCTTTCCCCGTCCCCAGCCTCCAGTCCTTCCCCAACTTAAAAACAAGCCAAGATCCCATCGCGGGTTTCACAGTGTTCTCGGGGCTGATCGCGTTCCATTTCTCCACGAGAGGCGGTGGGCGAGACCAGTTGTGTGTGAAAGCCGAGCTCAGGAGCTCCGCACTTATCTCTCTCTCCCCTTATCTGCTGCTTCCAGCGGGGCCTGCACCTCACTCCCCCCACTGTAATCTCCTCCCGAATGACCTTTCCAAATCCGCTCTCTACCTTCTCCGTCTCAGAGTCCTCGCTAATCTGCCCGCCTGGCTCCCTCCAGGGACGTCACACCCCTGGATCTGGCTCGCTGAGCCCTCACGAGTTTATCTGCAGCGCCCACATGCATGCGCTCTGTGTCAGCACAGAGAGGCCCCCATCTCTCTCCACCCATCCTCCCAGCTTCTCCCCGCAGCCTCCTCCAAACCCCCCATCTTCCAGGACTCGGTGGAAATGTCAACCCCTCATCGAAAACGTCCTTCTCATTATCCCATCTGAAAGCAGGCACCATCTTCTCTGGGAGGCACCCCTGGCTCGCAGCTCCTGCCTCCTGGCTCCGTGGTATCCTCACCACATGTCCAGGGCACCCCTCCAGCCTCCCCAGCCGCCGTCCCCCCCACTCTCCCGTGATCCTCACTTCTCAGGACCTCTTCCCCCGAAGCCTTCCGACTCCACTGCGCACCGACCCCAGCTGCTGCTTGCCATGTTCTCTGTCCCCCACTTCGCCAGCCTGCAGACTGAGTGTCCTGCATGGGCATTCTCGTCCGCCGTTCCCACCCTGAGGAGCAGCCTTAAGCTTCTTCATTAAAAATAGTCATTTTTGCCCCGCTAGCGGGTTGGCTCAGTTGCTTGGAGTGTCATCCCGTGCACCAAAGGGCTGTGGCTTCAACTCCTCTGTCAGGGAACATGCCAAGGCTGCGGGTTTGATCCCTGCCGGGGGCACAAGCAGGAGGCAGCTGAGTGACCGATGTTTCTCTCTCTGCATTTTTTTGGTGTTGTGAGATTTTTTCTGAAGTGGGGACACTCAGAGCAGCAGGACATGTGCGTCTGTGCGTCGGGGCAGGGTTCTCGCTGACGTGTGACATGTTCATGCACCGAACGGCCCAGAGGGCCCGTGCAGGGCCGGGCCTCAGAAGAACAGCTCACGGGACCAGAACCGGAGACGCCCTCCGCTCTCCGTCCACAGCCTGTCTCCTTGACGACAGCCACTGTCCTGGCTTCGGGGTGGTGGGCCTGCTCGGAGCTCCTTCTGAGTGGAGGTGTGCAGTGAGCTCGGCTCCTGCCTCGTTCCCTCAGCCTTCACTTCCAGGGACGCAAAGGGCTCTTACCCTGGGTGACTTACCGTCCACCCTGGGTGTGGACAGACGTGTGGGCACTTTAATCCACTCCAGGGACGCTGCCAACAGTGCTGCCGGCCGGGGGTCTGAGAATCGTGTGGCAAAGGTGTGCTTTCGTCTCCGGCGAGTACCTGGCATGAGAGCTGCGGGCGGTGGGGAGCCCTTCCTTCCACCACCGTGGGAGTTGTCACTCAGCGTCCAAGGTGCTCGCACCGGGCGCGCGCCCATCACAGCGCGGATGGGTTTGGCCCCCCTGCCAACGGCGTGTGGCCTGGGCCGGCGTCTCCGTAGGCGCCGTGGCGGTGGGTGGGCGGGGTCTGTGCGTTGCCCGGGACTGACCCAGGCCGCGCTCGCCGAGGGTTGAGTGGCCGCGGGAACATCCTCTCTGATGACGTGGGAGCTGGACGCGGAAGCCTGTGTTTCTGCACTGGGCTGTCTGTCTTTTACTTTTGATTTGTGCAAAATTTTAGCACATCTGTGTGCAGTCTTTTGTGGAATATAACACTTACGTGTAATCTATAACACACATAGACTATATAACACCTTCTTATGCTCTGCAGTCAGCCGTTTCAGTCCAGAATGATGTCTTTCCATGCATGTGGACTCTTAGTTCCAGTGAGGCAAACTTATTCTGATACATTTTCTTTTACAGTCTGTGGGTCTCTTATTGGTACTTATGTTAGGTAGCATCAAATAGTTTGTTGGCAATGTTCTGAGTGTTTTTGTGTCCAGATTTAAAAAAAAAAACCAAAAAACAAAAAAACTCTTGCTGTCCCAAAATTGTAATAATATTATCTTAGGTTTTTTTTTTAATAGAAGATTTATTTTACCTTCCTCATCTATGTTTCCAATCCATATGGAATTCAGTCCTGTTTATGGTACGAGGAAGATTAAGGAATTTTAGTTTGTCCACAGTGAAGTTTAATTGTCCATTTGTTGAAAAGTCAGTTTTCTTTGCATGACTCTCTGACCTTTCTGATAAAGACCATGCACCATAGTCCATTTCTGAACTTGATTTCGCGGATCAATTTGTCCATCCAGCATAGTGCCCTTCTATATTTATTACTTAATCACTTTATAGTAAGTCTTGGACCCTCCTACCATAATTCCCCACCTTTGATCTTTTTCGTTGGGCTGCCAGGACTATTCTTGGCCCCTTGCATTTCCACGTGAATTTTACAGACACTCGTTACTTTCTGCAGAAGGAATGGCTAGGGTCCCTGTTGGAATCACACCACATCGACAGGTGGATTTGAGGAAAACTGACGTCACTCACAGCACTGCATGTGCAGACCCCTGGCAGGTGCATGGTCCTGTTTTCCGAGATCTCGCGTCATTTGTCTCGGCGCCGCGTGTGGTTTCCTGGGCAGAGGACTAGACACCGCAGGATTATTCTTCGCTGCCACGGGCTTTCTGATGACAGTGCAAATAGCACTTTTCATTTCATGGCCTGTCTGTGACTGCCCCCAACATGACATTTTTCGGGGTAGAGGAATTTCACATAATGCTGAGTATAAAAAGGAACTGGAAAATGGGACCAGCACACACCAGAATGACACCCATTCTGTAATTATTGTTAAACCCACAAGAGAGACCTGTACCCCACTTGGGGAAAGTATGGGCTCACGCACGTCTGAACATCGTGAAAATGCAAGTGGAACTGCCTCGTCTCAGAGTATGGGTGATGGTAGGACAGACAGCTAGGTGGGGAGGGGCCTCTGGCTGCGTTTGTAGAATTTTATTCTTTACAAGGATCTGACCAAACAGGGTAGAATGTTGGGGGGGGTGCACGTGTGCTACACTCTGTTCTTTTCCCCACAGTAAAAAGATTTCATGTTGAACATTTTAAAATAAACTGCCTATTTTATACTTTATGCAGGGTAAGATAGATATTTTTGAATACGAAATACACACAAAATAGCCAATTAAGGTCTGTGTACGGGTTTTTGTATGCCATCTACTCTGGTTTTTTAATCTCCCTTACAATTGTGTGCGTGGAACAATAAGTAAAAAAACTAAAAATCAACACACTCGGGAAACGCAGGTTTGTGTGGGCGTTTCAGCTCCTCTCTGGTCTACTCGCATTGCCGTGAATAGGACTCGAGTTCTGCTGCCTCCTCCGGCAAGCAGCTTCCTCAGTCAGAGATTTTTAAGTTGTTCCAGAAAATATCTGTGAATCTAATAAAAATGTTTTAAATTTCATAAAGGAAGGAGTTTATATTACATGTCTCTTCCTTTGTGTTAGAAGTCTTTTACATTTTGTAAAGGGAAGAGTTTAGAGTATACATTTCCGCCTTGGCATTCGCTTGGCATTATTTCCAATAATGCACTTTCCTGAAAGTGAAATTGATAGAAGCAAACGGAGAGGAGATCAGAGGCAGGTGGGCACTGTCCTGGAGCACCCGCCCCCCGCTTTTCTCCCGGCGTGCACGCCGCCACCTGGTGGGCGCCACAAGAACAGCACCGACACAAAGTTAAAGACCTGCCCCCGCGAGCTTAAAGCGAAGCCCTGCCGGCCACATTTGACCTTGAGGTGTGTGCCCGGAAAGCGTTGAATGACGGGAAGAGCTGACCGCCTCCAAAGGCCTTGTTTCACCCCTAAAAGGAGCTCAGCACAGGGCTCAGTAGGTGGTCTCTGCTCCATCGCGGGCCCCGTGGTTCTGCCGGAAGGCAGGTGTCTCCTTCGCTTGCACAGGTGCGCTGAGGGAGCTGCGCCTTGACCCCCACCCACGAGTCAGGTCACAGAAAGACGCGCGTGGGCGGGGTTAAGCCAATGCGACGAGCCTCTGTGCTAGCATGTGCTTCCGTGTCCTCGCAGGGCGCGAGGTGTCCCGTCCGGTGACCTCCGAGTTGTGCTCTCTCCACAGCCTCCACTTCATTGTCTTCGACACGGAGACCAACCACGACATCCTGAAGGTGTGGGACGGGCCGGTGGAGAGTGACGTGCTGCTGCAGGAGTGGAGCGGC